>CACVCL010022809.1:0-31754 GCA_902729485.2 Mus minutoides
TCATTCTTCATACCTTCTCTTTCCGAGTCCTGATTCTTCTACACCTTCTCCTTTCCCTTTAATCCTGACACTTTCTTGACCGTCCCATTCTTGTTGAGGAGCTTCGGGACCCAATCTTTGTGACCCCAAACCTTAAGCATAGAGTCTCTGCCTTCTCTGATTTGGTCCATATTATGTAAGTTTTTTACTTGCTTAGTTAGTGTTACCCTAAAATATTTTTTTTTTTAGTTTATTGTGAAAGATATTGTTTTCTTGATTTTTCTTCAGTCTATTTGTAATTTGTGTATAGGAATGGTATTGGTATCTGTGTATTAGTTTTGTACCATGTTACTCGGTTAAAAGTGTTTATCAGCTGTGGAGTTTTCTGGTGGAATTTTTAGGTTCATTTGTGTATGCAATCAAATCACCTTCTCTTCCTATTTGTATTCCCTTGATCTCCTTCAGTTGTTTTATTGCTCTAGCTAAGGTTTCAAGTACAATATGAACAGGTAAGGAGAGAGTGATAAACCTTGTCTTGTTCCTAATTTAGTGAAAATGCTCTTTTCCCTTCTCTTCTCTTCTCTTCTCTTCTCTTCTCTTCTCTTCTCTTCTCTTCTCTTCTCTTCTCTTCTCTCTTTTCTCTTTTTAGGTTCATGTTGGCTGTGGTTTTGGTGCAAATTACTTTTATTATGTTGAGGTGTGTCCCTTATATCCCTAGTCTGTTCAGAACTTTTATCATGAAGGGGTTTTGGATTTTGTCAAAGGCCTTTTCTGCATGTAATCAGACAATCATGTGCTCTTGTCTTTCATTCCATTTACATGATTGATTACATTTGTCCATTTATATATATTGAACCATCCCTGTATCTCCTGGATGAAGCCTAGTTGGCACAATGCATATACCTTTTGATGTATTCTTGGATTTGGTTTGTACATATTTTATTGAGAATTTTTCTATCTTAGGGGAAATTGTTTTATAATTCTCTTTCTTTGTCTTTATATGTTTTGGAGGCATGATAACTATGGCCTTAAAAGAAGAGTTTGACAACATTTCTTCTGTTTTTAAATTTCAGAATAATTTGAGTCATATTGTTGTTAATTACTCTTCAAAAGTCTGACCTGAATCATCCATCTTGTAGCTTTTTTGGGGGGGTAGGGTGTTGGAAGACTTTTAATTACTATTTCTACTTCACCAGGTATTATAAGTCTATTTAAATTAATTTGGTATATACTGAGATATTTATTGTTGTTGTTCTACCTCTTCTTTGTCTCTTCCTCCTCTTCCTCTTCTTCCTCCTCTTCTTCTTTCTCCTCCTCCTCCTCCTTTTGGTTTTCCAGTTTGGTGACAACCACATTTTTTATATTATGTTCTTATAATTCTCTGTGTTTGTTGTGATGTTCCTCTTTTCATTTTTAGTTTTGTTAATTTGGATGCTCACTTTCTATTTTGAAGTTAATTGGGCTAAGAGTTTTATTAGACTTACTAATTTTCTGAAAGAACAAACTCTTTATTTCATGGATTCTTTGAATCGTTTGTTTTTTGGGTTCATTGATTCTTTGTATTGTTTGTCTGTTAGATTTCTTTTCTCTGTTTGTTCTATTTTATTGATTTCAGTTCTGAGCTTGATTATTTCATCCTTTTGTATTATGTTTCTTCTTTTTGTACTAGAGATTTCAAGTGTGTTGTTAAGTTATTAACATGAGATCTCTTCAATTTTTTTTTTTAGGCCTTTAATGCTATGAACTTGCCTCTTAGAACCACCTTAATTGTGGTTTTAGGTTCCCATAGTTTTAGGTTCGTTCTGTTTCATTTTTATTCAGTTCTAGAAAGTTTTTCAGTTCTTCCTAATTTCTGTTTTGAGTCATTTTTAATTCAGTAGTGAGTTGCTAAGTTTCCATAAAGTTGTACACTTTATGTTGTTGTTGCTCTTCAATTTTAATCCATGGTGGTCAGCTAGGATGCAGGACATTATTTCATTACACATGGCTGTGAGTCACCATGTGGTGGCTGAGAATTGAACTCAGGACCTCTGGAAGAGCAGTCAATGCTCTTAACTACTGAGCCATCTCTGCAGCCCATGATTGTGGTCCTTGATGTTGATACCTAGCCCTGTCTTTGTTGAGTGGGTATTCTGTTCCTTCGTCTTTCTATGATCCTCCTGATCTTAGGAAATTTTAATGGCTATGGATTGCTTGTGAGACCCTGCTAGGTGTGTCCACTGGGGCAGGGGGTGGTCCGTAGGTGTTTCTAGGTCTTGGGGACTGACTCAAAGGAGAAAAACTGGGTTACTGCAAAGTTTGATGGAGTCTGCAGGGATTTGAGTCAGAGGGTTGAGACAGTCTGTAGTGGTTATTCCTGGTTGTCAACTTGACTATATCTGGAATGAACTACAATCCAGAATTGGAAGGCTCACCAGTGACCCTAATCTGGAAGCTGGGAGACAGAAGTTTCTGACCTGGATCTTGTTTGGTATGGAGATATTGAGGCATAGTGACTATGGATTCCAGAAAATTGAGACAGGGAGATCTCTGAGTTCAAGGTCATCTGGGATTAAAGGTGTGGTGGCACACACCTTTAATCTGGGCTTCACTTTCTGCTGGAGACCATATAACTACATTGGAAGAAGGGAGTCTCTCTCTCACTCTTTCGCCTGCTTGCCATGTGGGAACTGAGCAACTGCTAGATTCTTGGACTTTCATTCACAGCTACTACTGACCATTGTTGGGAGTTGGATTGCAGACTGTAAGTTATCAGTAAACTCCTTTACTATATAGAGACTATCCATAAATTCTGTGACTCTAGAGAATCCTGACTAATACACAGCCCCATGAAGATGATCTGCTACAGGTCTGTGTATGAAACTAGGGAGTTTAAAATGGCGAACTGGAAGGAAATTGAAGATCACCTACCTGATTCCCACACTGGCAGGGCCAGTGGGCTCCTAGGTACAGCATGCCTCTGTGTACTGGTGGCTGGCAAAAAGGGGTAGGGTGAAGGAGCAAGGCTTATGCCTGGAATTCTTAACTGTTTTCAGAATCCATGTCTGACTAGATCATAGGCTCTAGAGAAGAAACTAACATCTTCATTCTGCTAAATGGACATCACCATCATCATCATCACCATCATCATCATCATAAATTGCACCCACATTTCTTTTTTGGCACAGGTAATGCATCTCTCAGGCCTAAGCAAAGAAGCTGCTTTTTACCATAGGATATGATTCATGCAGAGATCCACAACTGAGCGAGATTGTTGAACTCATTTCTAAATGGGAAAGTAATATCTGTAAGTTAATATGAGTTATGCTTATACTGTCTAACTTGCAAATGAATGAGACTAAAACTAGGATTTATTTATTAGACCCTGTGCAATTGGAGATTACCCCTAATCTAGTTCTCTAATGCTGGTCGTCTCACTACTTCTCCAACTGTGCTCCCCAAATACTTGCTGTTGGGAATTGCCTGCTCCAGCAGTCAGGTGTCCTGGGGAGGCATTTCACTTGAGCATGGGCTGCTAGTCCATCATGGCTAATGGAGACCTCCTGTTCTCTCCTCCTCCTCCTCCTCCTCCTCCTCTTCCTCCTCCTCCTCCTCTTCCTCCTCCTCCTCCTCCTCCTCCTCTTCCTCCTCCTCCTCCTTCTGCTCCTCCTCTTCCTTCTCCGCCTCCACACTCCTCTCTATCTCCCCTACCCTTTCTATTTGTGGTCCCTACCTCCAACCCTCAGCCTGGTAACTCAAACTGCACCTCTCTCCATTCCCCCCAGCAATGGGCTGTTGCCAGTTTTATTTAGCCAATAGTTTTAAATTGGGGAGTGGATTTACATAGCATTACTTGCTGTACAGGGGGCTCTGCTTATTGGGGGCAACCCAATCTTGGGAGCTAGAATTAAGCATTTGAGTGTATAACAGCACCAGACCAACTCCCAACAAATATAACACTCCCTCCCTACAAGGCTCAGGGAGCATCATTCAGGATGGGAGAGGATGGATGGTGAGAGTCAGGTGGACTCTGCAGAGACGTTGCCTTTGCCAGAGATGACAGTGCTGTTGCACACTCAAACTCACACTCACAGCAGCTGTGACTGCATGCCTAAGACCTGAACAACATCAAACCAGCCCAAATCTCATCATGGGTGGGGGGGTGGGGTCCTGATGGCCATCTCTATACAAGCAACTATTGTCACTTTATGCCTGCTGGGAGAGGGAGAATCTGTTTGTCTTCAGGGTTGTAGCCCCTGAGAGTCAACCCACGGTCCAGAAGATCACCCTCCACCAGTGCACACCAAGTAGACTCAGTAGATTAAAAGAAATGAAACAACACATAGAGTTGGGATGGAAAAACAATGGTGAGGAGATAGGAGAGAACCTGGAGCAAGCAGAGCAGGCAATGGATTCAGTTGAAAGTATTACAAGCATGTATGAAATGCTAAAATAATAAAAAGGAAGATTAAAGGATACCAGTTATGACTGGATCTGAGTGGAGCCACTCTCTGATCATATCTGGGGGAGGGTAAACTTTCTCAAGGATTCTACTTCTAAGTACTCTCACGTTTAGAGTGTCCAGGACTTAGAAGTCAACATTGTATTTGGCAGAGACTCTAATTAAACCTTTAACAATCTATTCTGTCTTCTGCTAGTTGTCCTTACCACATATAAAATATGCTCATTCTATGTATGACTAAACCTTTGAAAGTCTGCCTTATTCTACCCTTAGCTGCACCTTAACAATATCTTAGTGTCACTTACACATTTAATGCGCTTCCAATTGTAGTTTTCGAAAATTGCCAGACCTCAGAAAAAAACACAATTTTCTTATCTTCTAAAGCTTGGGTATTCTTCCAATTTCATGCTCTCCCTATTGACTGTGCACAGAGAAGTGGGGCCACCCCCTGTAAATGCCCAACAAAGGGGTCACTGCCTTATGTTCATAGCTAGAAGGATTATACTTTCTAAAATCAAAGGAAGGGCTCTGACTCCTGGTCACGTGACTTCGGGCTTGTGATGTCAGAGGAAGATGTGTTGGTATTTGATCACACTGAGAGTTGTTCTTTCCTCTTCCAAAAGCTTCAGACATACTCAAGAATAAATACGTCGGTTAATTCCTGTCATATAATCACAGAATGGGGGCAGCCCTGACTCATCTCAGCCAGCCGATAGGAAATGAGGCTCAAGGTTACTACCTGAACTTTTCCTGCATACAAATGATAGGGTGTAAGCTTTCACTGATGATAGGTGGTTCTTGTGGCTGACCTGGAACTGGAAAACTATCTTTACTATTCCATGTTATCTTCTGTTCCTAAAGAATTTGCATTCTTTGGAAGCTTCCAAGATATGAGAAAATAGATCATTTAGGCAGAAAGTTGCCACTTAGAAGACATCCCTCCCAACTATTATATTTCATCTATCATTCTGTCTGTCCACAGTGACAGACTCTATCAACACACTTTACCTTGCTGGAGTGGTAGAGGCTTAACATATCAGTGTATGAGAACTTTGCTTCTGAAAGGAAGCTGGAATAGAAGAAAGTGCTCTTGAAACAAGAGTCAGCTATTGTTGGCCAATACAAATGAGGGTGCCAGTGTAGCACAGAAACCTGCATGGCCTGCCAGAATATGATTCATAGGACATTTCTGAGTACACAGTTTCTGAAATCCCTCTAGCAAAAGGGTCTCTAGGGTGGGGAGATGTACTCAGTATGTGCAGAGGGTAACAGGAGAGCTCATCACTACTTTTGTTGTTGCATTTCTACAAAGAGATCTAGATACAGGGATGTAACTGCTATTATCTGTAATTGGAATATCACTGGGAGGTATGCCCTCCAAACCCCTACACTTGTAGGAAGCAAAGGATCTATATAGGCAAGAGGAATGGATGCTTGAGCAGGGGGCTGAGTGAGACAGCACAGCCACTCTTATTGCCTGATGACCCAAGTTCAGTCTCTGTGTCCCATGGAAGAAGAAAGAAACCAACTCCCAAAAGTCATCTTCTGAACTCCATAGGCATGTCCCAGCAGGAAAGAACATTTACCTACATGCACACATACATATACACACAATTAAAATATATAAAAAAATTAAAAAGCAATTGATGCCAAAACAATATCTTTAATGGGAAACACTTGTTTTCTATTATGTGTAATGCTACAAGAGTGTACTGATATTTCAGTTTGAGTTTATCATTTGAAAATGTGCCATCCAAGCACTGAAACCAGTAGGATCTTGGAAATTTCAATAGTCAAAGCAGCTGATGTCAGGAAGGCTCTGTTTATTAGAGTGCACCTGCGTGAGGTGGCTCCAACATTAGAAAGTCTCAGGAAGGAATGTGTGAGTGGGTCATGGCATCTGTGCAAGGTGGTGAGGACTACAGGGCGGTCAGCATTTTCAGGACATCACAGTCCACACAGGTCAGGTGACTCCTACAGAGATAGGACATGGATGGTAACACGGGTTAGTGAAGGCTGGCAGACAGGGGAAAGTGTGACCAGGTCCCTTGTTTATTCCATCAACTCAAAGCCATTTGGGGTACTGGCCTCAACAGACCACTGGACCGACAGTTCTGTTGCTTGTCTTCTCTTCACATGAAGTGCTCCTTAATGCAAAAATGAAGGTAGCACCCCCTTTTCCTCCCCAGGCTTCAGATGCTCTCCTAACATAGCAAGCACCCCCTGTACTGATTCCTCAGGATCCTAACACCCCAAGTCTCATGGCCCCTGCATCATAAGTAAGGATGGTTCTTGGGGCTCAATTATCTCGCATATTCATAAAGATGCTGCAAAAACCTCATGGGTGTCTAGTCTCCAGATGACAAGTGTACCCTAAACAGTCTTGAAGAACATTAACTGGTATGGGAAACAAAACCAATAATTCTTTGTAACAATGTAGCAAGAAACTGAACCTTATGAATCCAAGGCATAAGAAGTTACCAAAACACATCTTAAACTTTCGTGATTATATAAGTGATGCATGTTCAAAGAATTAATGGCTCCATGTGTAGACACTACTCACTAAGGAGAGGGATCTGAGACACAGTGACAGCCCAGGTAGGTTTATCTGCATCTAACAGGTGATTGCTTCATTCAGCAGGGGATGGAGCTCAACTCCATAAGGTGTGCAACTCAGCACATCCACTGCTGTAGATACACTACCAATCCCACTGCGGGCACAGGGAGCCCACCAGGCACCACCTAGAAATACTGGGGCAGACAGCTCTTCTGTTTGTTAAGACACTTACCTCTAAATGTGTCTTAATTCTTGAGAGGTTAGTGAATGTCTTATCCAGTGAAGGCATCTTGGTATAGAATTACCCCTCCTCTTGGACAGTAGCACATCCCAGGGCCTGGGTAGAAAGATTTTGTGCGATGAACACTGCCCTGTAGCTGCTCTTGAAATTTCACAAAGTACCTAGGGTAGGGTCGAGAGCGGTGTCTGAACTGTGGGTAGAATGCTGCTGTTTTCCTGGACTGGCTGTGCTTTCTTTTGAGCCTGTGAACCTTTGCTGGCTGTTGACGCACTTGGGCCAGGTCTTCAGCCAGGCCATATCCTCTGCCCTTGATTTGCTGAGGAAAGTCTTCTTGGAGATTAAGGCCTGCTTTGTAGGACTTCAGAGGGGCTCTGTGGGATTTCAGCATGGTCTGTGACTTCACCTGCCCTATGGTCTTTAGCTGGCCTGGCTGGGACTTCAGTTGGGCTGCATAGGATTTTACTTGGGTTTGGGATTTTATTTGTGACTGGGATTGCAGCTGGGATTTTTGTTGGGCAAGCTCATCTTCTTCATCACACACTATGTCTTCCTCTAACCTTGTCAGTTCCTGTGAACTGAGAGCCTCTCCCATGTCAGCATCAGCATCCTGGCCATATGCACGGTGCTTAGCTTGCACAAAGATGCTCTCTTCAGGTGTCTCTTCCTGTTCTTCTTTGTGCCCATAGAGGAACTGGCTTTTTCCAATAAACATGAGTGGGGATGTTTTGACTAGGAAGTGTCCTTTTGTTCCACCTGCTGATGGATGAAAAGAGTCTGAGTTACATTATCTGTATAGCTCCCTTTTAAGTCTTATCCCAGAATTTCCCCATCAACTCACTGCTGTACCCAGGCATGTGGATGTGGGTGGATAAGACAAAGTCCATCCAGAAGATCACCCCTGGAGGGTTCTCTCACTGCCAGAGCATCCTTATGGACATTCTCCCTGAGTGCCTCTCTGTAGCTGTTCCCTGAACTCACCATAGAGTTCTATCCCGGCTGCCTTCTTCTCCAGAAGGAGGAGCAGAGAAAGGCTGAAGAAGATGGACTTCATCTTACCAGGAAGGGCCTTCATTGAGAGCCCAGCTGATCTCCTCATTTATATGTTCTTTGCTGGGTGCAGAAAGGTGGCTGAAGTCACAAAAGGCATTTTCTGTCCTTACTTATCTGGCTCGTTGGCTTCTCCCTTTTTCTCAGTAGGAGATGTTGTAAACGTTCCTAGAGAGTGGAGATACACGATGTCAGAGTCTTTGTCTTATCCCCACATGTCCCAGAAGATCTTTAAAGCGTTATCATCATCTCAAGATCATCACATGAGAAATTTCCAGGAGAAATTCAAGGCAGAGATCACAGGAGTAACCACGACCTGTCCAAGACTTAGTAGTTCAAGTGTGGGCTCTTGTCAACAGTGTCCTACATAAAAAAAAAAGTACTATGCATTTTTGCTTCTTTTCACATGAGATGGACACAGACCTATTTCAGGTGTAAAGCAAACAGGAAAGAAGGTAAGTTTATGGAATCCAAAGAAAATTTCAAAACTAACTGAGGTATACATGCATATAAGTAACTCTAAAACGCCTAACCTTACTACTGCTCTGTGTGAGACTCTCCCAGCGTTTCCTGTCACCAGCAGCTTTGATGAGAGACTCAGAGTGAACTGTAGCTGTCCCCATCTCCAGGTAAGAGAACAGCAGAGACGTGCTCAAGAGGGCTTCGTGGTTGCTGCATTCAGGAGAGTCAGCCTTGTATCAGCATCTCAGGTGTGAGGAGAGCTGCAGAGAGATGCTCAAGTATAGCAGAGATTTACCACCTTTGGCTGGAAACCATGTTTGACTGTTGGTACATGGAGAAAGGAAACAGGCTTCCTTATTTCATGATTTTCATGAAATCCTCTAAAATCCCCTTTACCTGCTTAATGAGGGAAAACCCCTTAGCAGGTGAGAAACCTTCCACCATTCTCTGCTCATGTTTGCCCTT
This sequence comes from Mus minutoides, assembly GCA_902729485.2. Classification (NCBI taxonomy): domain Eukaryota; kingdom Metazoa; phylum Chordata; class Mammalia; order Rodentia; family Muridae; genus Mus; species Mus minutoides. The sequence goes on from CACVCL010022809.1 coordinate 9,193, forward strand.
CCACCATTCTCTGCTCATGTTTGCCCTTCCACCATTCTCTGCTCATGTTTGCCTTCCACCATTCTCTGCTCATGTTTGCCCTCCCTGGTGCACGTGTTAGTAGAGATGAGAAACCCTTCCACCATTCTCTGCTCATGTTTGCCCTCCCTGGTGCACATGTTAGTAGAGATGAGAAACCCTTCCACCATTCTCTGCTCATGTTTGCCCTCCCTGGTGCACGTGCTAGTAGAGATGAGAAACCCTTCCACCATTCTCTGCTCATGTTTGCCCTCCCTGGTGCACGTGTTAGTAGAAGAGTGTTGGGAATATACTGAGACTGGGTGCAGTGGGAGCCTGTCCACTTCCTGGAAATGTGATGTTTTCTGCATTTTTGAAAAGACTCTAAGTGGTCCATAAGGCAGGCCTCAGCTTTCCCATGCAGACCATCAGGCATCTCTGCATGCACTCAGCCCAGCCCTGCAGGGGATGCAAGCGAAGGCTGGTGAAAAAGTATTTTTAGTCATTTTATCTCTGAATGTTAAGTTACCTGGAAGAATGCTGTGTGGAACGGGTCAAGGTAAAGCCTCATGGGAAGATCAAAGATACAGGCACTGAGCCATCCACCAGAACACCATCTAGGAGCTCTGAGCTCCTCCTAATCTTATCTGTGTCCCAAGCCTGAAGATAACTGGTCCCTCAGTAGAGATGCCAGTCACAAGATTTGACATTACCAAGAAGCCCATTGCTTCCTTTTCTTGCTTTGTTCTCCATTACTCCATGGACTTCCCTTGAGAACTCTCCAGGAGGAATTCTTCTATGGTGAATTTACTTATGAGTTTAGAACACAGACCATTTTAACAGGTCAATAACCAATGTCCGAGTTTAAAGCCTTGTGAAAAGATGACAGTCTTTAACTTCAGTGCCAGTTCAGACTTCTCTGCTCTGTTCACTCTCCCCACCCCCACCTCTGACATTCTCCATTGCCTGTGGCTGTTTGGTATCTTGGGTGAAAGTCTCCTAGAGTGAGTGGGAACTTGTCAAATCCATAGGCTAAAATTAACTGGGACCTCCAATGGCTTTGGTACAGGAAGAAGGCAAGGTTATAATGTGAAAGCAGCCCCAGTGCTGAGAACTGACCCTTGAGACAGCCAAGCCCCCAGCTTGCACCGGAAGTTAATGGTTGTTTCAAAAAGGAACATTGGCGTTCTCCAGGGATAAGACCACTAACCGGTTATCCAGTTACAAACACACTGTTCTAAAACTGAGGCCAACAGTAAATGGATTCAGCATGTTGTATTTCTATGTGAACACACACACATAACAATATATATTATATTATATATACATATGTAACAATCATCATTAAAGTAGAGGTTATTAATTTGAAAAAGAATAAGGGAGACATAGGAGGAGCTAGGGGATACGTGGAAATGATGTAAATACAGCACTCATGTGTGAGACTAAAGAAGTGTTTAAATATATCAAAGGAAGGCACACATTTGGGTGACTATGGGATGGTTGGCTCATCTGTGAGGAGTAGGGGGAGGAGTGAATCGGATCAAAATACAACATATGTAATTCTCCAAGAACTAATTTTAAAAAGTATATATAAAATCCCCAATCTCCGGCAAAGAGAAATGTGACAGCTCAAAATAATAGGGCATTTTGGATGGGATCCAGAAACTAAAGATATTAGGGAAGAACTGAATCATGCAGAGAACAATATGACATTAGTTAGTACTAGGGTGGCAATGTTAACCATTTGTTGGGCTAGCTGCACCAGGGGTAGGCATGGTATGCCAGCACCAGGCAGGCTTGGGATGCCAGCATCACTAGGCAGGTATGGGATGCCAGCACCATGCAGACATGGGATGCCAGCATGGCTGGGCAGGTATGGGATGCCCTTTTGCCTGAGCCTGTTGAGCTCCTGCTCCTGATATGACCTTGCAAGACTCTCCTGGTCACTTCACACTTCATGCTGACCTCCACGGACTGGGAATGAAGCTGATTCCATCTTAGCTTTTCTTTTTCTTGTCTTTTAGTTTGCATACCTATGTTTGGGTCCTACTCTATTCTTCACAAAGGAAAGTGACCTGGATAAAGAGTTATTTACATTCAAATTGGTATTTTTATACAGAGAATTTAAAGGTTCCCCTCCCACCCCCAGTCCCAGTCTCAGATTTCTTATTCTGTGTAAAGAATGAAGTTTATGGGGTTTTATTTATTTTTCTTGGTGTTACAAGGGATAGTTTTGAGAACTTGTACAGAGAGATTAACTTTCACAAGGACACCTAGAGCCCAGAAACTCTAGAATAATAGATTTTAATAGTTTGCTGAGAAATACTTTTCTAAGAAGAATAAAATACTGAGTTTATAAAAATTGGCAAATGGTTCCTATTATTTATTTTAAAGGAAACCCTTACAGAAAATGATAACCAATCAAAATGCAGACTTATAGAACCCAGTGCCAGCTGCCACATCCATAGCATACTTCTGCACCTGATTCATGGATCACTTCAGGAAACAGGGCAGAGGGATGGTTAGAGCCCGAGGACCAGGCAGTTTGCTTTGAGACTCTGTTTTCTAGGAAAGTCACAGGCTACACCCATTATTTCTTACCAACATGGCTGCCTCAACATGATCTAAACAAAGACAACAACAATAGTCTTAATGCTGTGAAAGGGGGAAAGCCCATGATGTCTCAACCCTAGACAAAGAGCTACAGACAAGCAAGGAATGTTACAGGAGACACAGGCTTCCCCAGCAAAAATCACACTTATTACTTATCCAATACCAGCTCTAGATTTTTTTTAAAGACCAATAATGTTTATATGAGTCGATAAAATAATCAGAACATGTACAAAAATCTCAGTATGTGTCCCCCTCAGTTTTCCACCGAGTTTACTAGCTATTTTAGGAAGACTCGTCCCCATTATTCAGTTTCAGCACCTAAAAAATAAGGATGCTGGAGAGACAGACTGACATAGGACTCCTTCCTTCCCTTTACTAATGGAGGGTGAAAGAGGTTTTAGAAGCCACAAAGACTGAGATCAGAGAAGGGCACAGTGTTGTGATAACTAAACCATGAGAAAGAAGGGGGCCAAAGAGCCCAGTGAGAACAGGCTGTTTTCAGACGGGTAGAAGGACCTTTAACTGTGTGGCATCTTCCTTAGCCTTTTGCCCCTGATGGTCTTGCTCTGTCACTTTGAAATGTTTTCCTCCACGCTACACACCATTTTTCTGAGCTCAGATAAACCGAATTCATTAAGTATGAGTTTTCTCAGAAATTAGCGCTACAACCTGGTTCTAACTTGCATGCTCTCCCAGGGCACTCTCTGCATTGAAGAACCCATAATCCTACTCTCTAGAACTTAGTGATTATGTCCTAGATAATGATATGAGGAGATGGTTTCTCATATCGTTTGTTCTGCATGAAACGTGAGGCTGTGGGACCAGGAAAAATGTCAAGACTGATGAACACTGGGTACACTGATTTTATCTTTTAACGTTGGCGCCTGATCATCCACTCGCGGGGGGGGGGGGTGGTAATGGGTGGAAGATGGTTTCCCTGTCTCATTCTGCACATGAAATGCAATGTAACTCAAGTATCCTCAAGGCTGGCCATTGTTTGCTCTACTCTTTTGTTTGTTTGTCTGTTTGCTTTTCTGAGAGATGACTATACGACCTCAAACAGGGTATCAGGATCCTAGTGCATTTTCCCTAGTGAATGAACTAGGTATGAAAGAAAGATTGGAGATTGGTGAGGGCAGGGGCTGTGGGTGAATATACTAAAAGTAAATTATATAATTGTATGAAAATGATGTTGTATTACCCAATACCATATACAGTGAGTATATGCCAAGGGGAATTTTTTAAAAGAAGGTTATGAAGGTGTGAATATTTGCTTCCATCTATGACAATTTTCTTGGATATCTGTCACTGAGACCAAGTCCCCATGAGTGACAAATGGAACTTTTAAATGACTCTAAACATGCCTGTCAGATCCCAAAGCCACAGCTCTCTCCCTGCTTCTGACTTTTCTTCAAGATTACCCACATACACATATGCATCTGTGAAAAGCCTTGGGGAATTCAACCAGAAGAACGACTCTGGCCTTTAGTCATATAGGTAGTATTGCAGAGGTTTGGAGAGAGCGAGAGAAGAGAACGCTCTCCTTACTCTACATCACTTAGGAATAAAGTTTAGGTCAAGAAGACATCACAGTGTTGAGTTTTTCATTAAATATAGAATGGAGCCAAAGACTAGAGGAGACCAGAATGAGACAAGAAGGTGGACAGCCGAGTGAAGGTGAAAATGCTCTAGTCCTTGCTCACATGCACATCATCTGCTCGTGTGCACAGACAGAGTCTTAGAAGGGCAGGAGCAAGGCCCAATGGGGGCCTAAAACCAATGGTTTCTTGGACCAAAGTCGTTTTTTCTAGTGCCTTCAACCATACGCTGGAGATCATAGATCTTTAATACTTTCCATTGGAAGACATAGTAATTGGAAGAAGATGGCAAGCTGCATCTGTTAGGAGAGCCGTCAGGCATCACTTGGCATCTGTCTTAGTTAGGGTTTCTGCTTCTGTGATAAAACACTATAACCAGAAGCAACTTTATGAGGAAAGGGTTTATTTATTTATTTATTTACTCTTGTAGGCCACAGTCCTTCATGGAGAAGGAAGTCAGGACAGGAACTCAAACAGGGCAGGAGGCAGAAGCTGACGCAGAAACCATGGAGGGGTGCTTCTTATTGACTTCCTCCTCCTAACTTGCTCAGCCTGCTTTCCTATAGTACCCAGGACCACCAGCCCCAGGGTGATACCACCCACCCACAGCGAGCTGGACCCTTCCACATCAATTATCATTCAAGAAAATGTACAACAGGTTTGTCCACAAGCCAATCTGAGGTTCTCTCTTCCAGAATGACTCTAGCTTGTGTCAAGTTGACATTAAGCTAGCCAGCACAGCATCAAGCTGATAGAGTTATGCATTGCTATTTAATGATGGGTTGTATTCTAGTCAAGAAGGTTAGGACTCTGAGCCGCTTTGGTGTATACTGGTTCTGCTGAGTGAATTTGAGAAGATAATGTCCCCATTGATAGGCTGGTCATGTAATACAAAGTAAAGGATGAAACAACACTCAAGGAAATACTATTGTCTCGTTTGTCCATCAATATCATTTTGTGAATCAGGTGTCATTATTCCCCCAGAGAGGCTGTACACGGCAGCAATGTGAGACATTGCTGAAGACCTGGGTCTCCCAGGATGAAAACCACAAACCGATCCACTAGGAACAAAACCAGTATGAAATTTTTAAAAAGCAGGCTCGCTGAGAAGTGGTCCTGCAAGGCGAGCAGGCAGACAAGAGAAGGCAATCAGGGTGAATGCAATCAAAATATAGTATGCACATGTCTGAAATTGTCAAAATGTACACTTGTGGGGGGCTGGAGAAATGGCTCAGTGGTTAAGAGCACTTACTGTTCTTCCAGGGGTCCTGAATTCAATTCCCAGCAACCACATGGTGACTCACAAACATCTGTAATGGGATCCTATGCCCTCTGCTGGTGAGTCTGAAGACAGCTACTGTATACTCATACATCAAATAAATAAATAAATAAATAAATAAATAAATAAATAAATAAATAAATTTATTTATTTTAATATGTATATGATATATATGTATATGCACATGTATATGATTTCTATGCCTATGTATATATTGTGTATGTATATGTTGTATATATATATATTATATATATATGTGTATGTTGTTATGTATATGTATAAATTTGTGGTGGGTGATGACAAGGAAAGAGTGTTTTCTTCACCCAACATGGAAGTTAAACATACAAGTTCATGGCAATTTGTGGCAGCATGAATAAGACTTAAAAATAATTCAAGCCAGACAAAAATCTCAGAGAGATAGGGCAAGATCATGTTCCCACCCCTACCTAAGGAGCTGTTGGTAACTCAGAGAGGAAGAGTCAGCTCTGAGTGGGTTGACCAGTCTCCGAGGCAGGCATCCCACCCAAGAATATTTGGGCAATGTACATTGGACTTAATGGATTAACAAAGAGAGAACATGAGCTGAGTGGTTAGAAAGGAGGGGTGGATCTGGGAGAAGTTTGGGGCATGACTATGATCAAATACATTGCATGAAATTCTCAAATAATTATTACAAATGTTATTTGAGAAAGAAATTAAAGTTGAGAGAAACTGAATATCTTGCTCAAAATTGTGCTGCTAATACAACTCTTGAAAAATAAAATCTCAGAAATTGCTATTAGAATAATAATGATGATGATGATAAAACCAGTGTGGTGAAAGTGTGCATTATAGCATACTAAAGGGGCTGGAGAGATGGCTCAGTGGCTAAGAGCACTGGCTGCTCTTCCAGAGGTCCTGAGTTCAGTACCCAGCACCCACACAGTAGCTCACATGCATCTATAACTTCAGTTCCAGGGAATCTGATGCCTTCTTCTGGTCTCCGTGGGTACCAGGCTCACAGGTGCACAGATCTACATGCAAGCAAAAGACTCAAACATAAAATAACAAATTAAAATGAAAAATAAAATGCCAAAGGAAGAAATTGAGCCATACTAGGAAACAGAGAGTTCTTCCATGATCACAGATTAATTAGCCAAGCTGATACTGTGGAAATGGCCATCTTACCGAAAAGCAATCTACAAATTCAGTATAATACCTATCACAATTTTCATGCCATGCTTCACAAAAGTATAGAAAGTAATCCTAAAATTCTTGTTGAAATAAATCCCGAATCTCTAAAGCAATGCTGAGCAGAAATGGGATTTCTGGAGCAAGAGCAAAAGCAATTTCCCGTCAAACTACAGCAGAGCCACAGAACTGAAACCGGCAAGACAGATACAGAACACACACACACACACCAAAACAGAACAAAACAGAACAAAACAAAACAAAACCAAAAAACAAACAAACAAACAAAAAAACAGAGCAAATGGAATAGGATGGAGAACTCAGAAATACACCCTTGCAGTTGTGGCCACAAAGGTGCCCCATTAGCTAAAGACAGCTTTTTAACAAATAACTCTGACAGCATTGGCTATCTACATGTAGATAAGTGGAACAAACTACTGCCCTGTGCCCTGTACAAGAATATACTCAAAATCAACCAAAGACTTGAAACACCGAAAACTCAACAGGAAAATATATGGAAAGTAAAGTGTAGTTATAGGCAAGGGTTATAAGATTCAAAACACCCAGGAAAAAAATAGCAATTATTGACAAAGGGGATTTTATGTAATAAGAGTTTCTGCACAGAATGGGGAGGTCTCTGAAACTGCACGCTTGACTTGAGAGTCATGTTTTAATGGTATCAAAGTACTCGAAAGTCACATGGCAAGATCAGGAGTGCTCTTTCATTTAGGAGGCAGAGGCAGGGGGATGTCTGTATGTTTGAGACCAGACTGGTCTACAGTGCAAGCTCAGGCTCAGTTTGTCCCTCAAACGAACAAAAAAAGAAACTTTCCACAAAAAGCTCTTAAATCATCTAATTGAAGTAGAAAAGAACTGGATAAACAGGTCTCAGAACAAACACAAATGGCTAGGAATTATTTGAAAAGGTTTTCAAGTCCTTATTCAACAGCTAACAAACAAAATAATTTCTCGATTTCTGTGGGCATTCCAAATGGAACATACATCCTTGAAGATTCAAAGATATCTCTCCCAAATGAGAGAAAACACATGACGTTCATCTCTCTGGGCCTTTTTTAAAAAAAATAAAGTTCTTCGTCCATTGTCAGCATTAAGCTTCTGTAGATGTATATCTGGTACAGTTTTTCTCATTCCACAGGGTTTCTCTTTAGCAAAGTCACGGTTTCATTTACTGTAAAGAAGATTTTTAGTTTCATGAGGTTCCATTTATTAATTGTAATCTATGTATTCACTAATAATTAATCATTCCAATTAAGATTGTAATTATTAATAAATTCCACTTATTAGTGCTTACACTACCAAAAATTTTCTTTAATGAGTAGGAAGTATCTCTTTTTATGTCTTCTAATTAGTTTTAACTTGAAGTATTTTTAGCATAGATGCATAGCTTGCTTCTTAGTTACATTTGTTTGGTACATTTCCCCTTCTTTTACCCTAAGAAGGTTACGTGTCTTTGATGGTGATGTATGTGTCTTGGTGGCAGCAAAAAGACAAATCTTGCTTTCTATTCCATTCTTCTAGTCTTTGTTCTCTTATTGGTGGAACAGAGATCATTGATTTGAAAGTTGTATATCAATTCCGGTGACTTTATTGACTTTGTAGTCTTGTGTCAGCCTCTTTTGGTCCACTGTTCTGCAGTGGTTCATTTGTTCCCTGGACCTTGTTGCCGTGTGTGGCCTTCTCTTCAGACCTGAGTATTCCTTCCAGCCAATATCTTCTTGTAAAGCTGGCTTAGTGGTCATATGTTCCTTTAATCTTTTGTTTTTAATCATGGGACATTTTTATTTATCCTCCAAGTTTAATAGATAGTTTTTTTCTGGGTGTAATGGTCTGGTCTGGTTGACAGTTGTGATCTTTCAGGACTTGGAACTTTCTTGGCCCTCTGGCTTTAAAGTTTCCTGTTACTGTTATTATTATCATCTGTTATTCCGGTGAGCCCACCTTTATAACCAACTTGACATTTCTGTCGGTTTTAAATACCCTTTTATTATCTGTTTTTAATGTTTTAACTACACATAGAGATTTTTTTCTGGTCTTTTCTATTGGGTGTTCAGTGAGCCTCTTATGCAAAGATGGATGTCTCTTTTTTTAGGTTTTTGACTTTTTTATGCTTTTACTGAAGGTGTTCTCTATGCCTTTGCTCTGCCATTCTTTCATCTGTCCTCTAGGTCCACAACTCAGAGGTTACTTCTTTTCTCAGTGTCTCAAAACTCTCCCATGGTTCCACTGATGCATGAAAAAGGAATGATTCTATGCCTTTATGTGTTCTCCATCCTCCACCTTCCAATTCCAACATGACCCATAATGTGGGTGAGGCTTTCCCCTGAAGTTCTTCTAGCAGCCCTATTGAGGTTTTCATGTGGATTTCTTGAGTTCATTCTGTGTCTTTCGATCCCTGTGCCATTTGTTTATTTGAGAGAATCATAAGCACCAAGTTGTAGGATGTATATGAAAGAGACATACACTTGTGCTGTGGAAATCTTGATGACAGTATGGTCACTTTGGACCATGAAAGGGCAATCTTCTTCAGTCCCAACTGAATGTCTTACAGAAATGCCGGAAACTGTGTGAAATGATCTCAAGTGTTGATAAAGATTGGCTGGAAGTTGGAGGTATAAAACAAAGTCTCTGATACGATGTGCTTTTGTAGGATTCCAGGAGATGATGACAATACCCCCTGCATAGCACAGGGGAAGAAGCCAGAATTTACAGATAAGTATGGTGGGTTGTGCCTTTTATAACTCCAGAGACGCCCACCTGGGAAATATATAAATTAAGAACTCAGCTCAGCCTTCAGTCAAGATCTTTTCTGGCAAGATGAAGTCTACCAGCTTGTTCCTCTTTTCTCTGCTCCTCCTTCTGGTGACAGGAGCCATTGGGAGGAAAACTAAGGGTGAGTAGGAAGAGTTGATGGGGGGGGGGGGGGAACAACGACGGAGTCCTTTAAAGGGTACTCCGAGGAACTAAAGACTAGAGACTAGAGTCTAGAGACTCTAATTTCTGATGATAAGTTAGTCTTTGCTAGCTGTAACCATAGCTTTTGTGTGGGTATTACTGAATTGATGAACCAAGAATCAGAGATGTAGACTGTAAGGGAACAGTTGGAAATCATGTAACTTGATTCTTATTGTTCATTATAAGGGGAGTGTACCAAGGGCAGTTTCCAAACAGACCAAGCCTATTTCTGACTAGACAAAAGATCAAGGAGTTTCTAGACAACAAAAATGGCAAATTGCACAAGATAGGTTACTAATCAAAGCAAAGGTTGTTTGCCGTGTCCTGGTTTACAACAATCCCAGACTGTATAGAAATATAGAGGTAGAGAACAAAGCATGTTTTTCTCTCATCAGAAAAATTCTTGCAGTCGGAAGAAACTGTCAGAGAGAGCTTTTCAACAGGAGGCAGAGGCCATATGTCAAGAATTCCTGAGCCAGAAGTATTTGTTAGGCCACACCTCTCCATCGGCGAGGAAGCGTCTGAGGAAATGAGTAGCAGCAGAAGAAGTAAGCTTGTCTCTAGCAGTTCCAGTGGTTCTAATATGGATGGTGAGAGTTCATATTCAACTCGAAAGAGGAGACAGTTTGCTCAAGACGTACTCGGGTGATACTGCATTGACCAGCTGAACATCTGGACCAATATGCTGGTAAGGATTTTCCCGAGTGAGACAGATAAGATGCCTACCCAGTGTTTAGACGTTGTGCATGGCAGAGACTTGATGTACCAGGGAGGGGGATAGCCAAGGGGGTCCCCACCTGCTCAGAGGAGAAGGGGAAGGGGGAGGGGAGGGGAGGGGAGGAAGGATTGTGCAAGGGGTGACTGGGAGAGGGCAGTGAGTGGGCTGTAAGGTGAATAACTGAAATAATAGTAACAACAAACAAGTATTTGAATCAAAACAACAACAAAAGAAGTTGGGCACGGTACTCCCTGGCTCATTATGGGATTGAGCCTCATCGTCCATACCAGGAGAGTTGTGAAGTGTGATGTCTGGGGAGGTGAGAAAAGTACCTAGCAGAGCAAAGAAAGATACCTAGGCTGTGACTGTGTCCTCAATTCCTACCCTCTGTGTGTATGGCTGATGATTTTCTCTTGCGTAATCCAACAAGGTGAAAAAAAATTGGAATGCCCACTACAGTTATAAGCCTATAACCTCATTCATTCTTACAGTCTTATCTGTCAAAGGCTAATTTCTAATCATGGTGGAAGTTTTATAGTTAAGATCTTCTTTAAATGACCGCACACATTCAGGAATCAGATTCCTCTCTCCTCTCCATAAAAGAAAGGTATGAGTACAAAGAGAAGTCCCTGTTTGTGAATCAGAGAAGCGGCAGGGACAAGCGAGAAGGAGGAAGAGCAAGCGAGAAGTAGGAGGAGAAAACGAGATTTAAGGGCACGTGGATTTAAGGATTTAAGGGCCTGTGGGTTCCTCGCGCAGCCGCAGCCGCTCTCCACTGTCTCCACCCTGCGGGTTATTCTCGTTCTCTTTCTTTCCCTAGGAGCCATATCGCCGGAATGAAGCCCGTGATGTCTTCAGCATACAGCTCCCATGTGGTCTCAGAGGCAGTCCCTGGATGATATTTACTTCTCATGCTTGTTTGTCTTGAGGTTCTTAAGCCTAACATTTATTCTGGAACTTTCTTTCCAATAAAGAGATAACAATCTGCATCATTAACTTTTGACTCCTGAGACCTCTTGGCTCTGCCACATTAAGGGGCTGGGTGCGATTCCTGTACTTTAAGTTCCAAAATGTAAGGAGGTGACCTTCTTATATCACTATGGTTTTAATACGTTTTAAATACATTTTTAATACAAGATTTTAATACATTTTTAAAAAATTCTGGATAGAAACCAAACATTCAACCCAAGGATCTGGGGCTCTATGAGTCCCTGAAGATGCCACTAACCCTAATCTCCTCTTGACCCTTTTGCTAGTGGGGCTTCAAACCCCAGAAATGTCAGAGAAAACACATTCGGAAGGGCCACAGTAAATACCTTATCTGTTGGTGCTTCTAATCCCATCGGCCCACAGTAGCATACCCCCGCCTTTGCTTCAAGTATCTTGCTCATCGTAGAGATTTCTTCAAGATTCTATGTCCCTACGTGTGATATTTGAAGCGTTTACTGCTAATACAAAGAGAATGTGCTTAACAATTCCATTTGGAAGGGATGCACTAGAGGAGCAGCTATAATGGTTGGAGAGGGAAAACTTCAAGGTTCAAACCCTAATGCCCGTTCAGCCTTAGTGCCAATATTTAAGGAGGACTCCAGGAAGGAATTTGCCAGAAGCAGAAATCACCATGAAGAAAACAAACAAACAAACAAACAAACAAACTCCTGTGGATGCAGAGTTAGTTTCCTGTTCCATATCTGCAACATACCTATTGTCAACCAAATCTATCTTTACTTTCTCCAAAATTAAAGCTCCAGGGTCTCTGTGGATGTAATGTTATTATAACAGCCTCAAAGCTCACATTGAGATAGTAGTCAGAACAGACCAAGGTCAGGACGCTTCGGTGATTCTGCAGACAAAGCACACTGACAAAGGTTCCTAACCACGAATGAATTTGACCCTGGTGGCAAGAGAAGAGTGATTTTGAGTGTAAGAAAATGGCAACTGACCTGCCCTTGGTGCTGTGTGAACAAGGCTTGTGCACAGTTACCAAAGCGGCGCTTCCTCGGCACTAGAGTTCACTCATCTCTTTATTTACATAAATCGCATCTTTCTCTGCTGTTAGGTAAGAGGTTTGGGCCTCTACCTCGATGCTTGGGTCAATACCTTGATGCATTGGGCAAACAGAGCCCTGAAGGAAAAACTTTTTTTTCACAACTTCAGAGCAGAAGTTTGAGATCTAGACATGTTGGAGATCAAGAGCATACACGTTCCTCTAGTGTTTCCTATTAGAATGGTTGCTTCTGTCTTGCACTTCCTGTAGGTGTGCCCTAAGAGTATATGACTTCTCCTGGGAGTTACAGTTAAAAAATGGAGGAGATTTTTGGTCAGAATTAAACATATTAGGAGAATGTATTGATTAAAAATAAGTGATAGTTTCCATTTTAATGCAATGAGGGTTTGGAAAAGAGTTTTATAATTTTGGAATTCATTAAGCAAATTTTGCTTTGGTGGAGGGTTTATGACAGCTTTAGAAAACAAAACCAACCAAACAAACAAACAAAAAACAGTGGGCCCAAATTGGAAAATCTATTTTTAAAAAAAGGATAATTTTCTTGATATATACCTATATACCACCTACCAAAGCAAAGCAAGATCAAGATAGATATATAGCCTCCAGTAAAATGGAAGCACAATTAAAAGTCCTAATGGAAAAAAAGCCAAGAACCAGATGACTTTCAGAATGCCCCAAATCATTCCACAAAATATGAACAGAAGAAATATTTCTGAATTCTTTTTAAGAGGACACAGTTACCCTGATACCAAAACCATGTAAAGTCCCAGCAAAGAAAGAGAATTCTAGATCAGTTTCCCTTATGAACATAGATGCAAAAATCCTCAATAGAGCATCTGTAAACTGAATCCAAGAATACATCAAAAAGATCCTCCACCATGATCAAGTACGCTTTGTCCCAGAGATGCAAGGATAGTTCAACATATGTAAACAACATATGTAAAGAGATAAATGTAATCCATCATATAAACAGAACTGAAAGTCAAAACCACATGATCATCTTATTATATGCAGAAAGGGCCTTTGAAAGAAATCTAACACCCTTTAATGACGAGAGACCCAGAGAGAGCAGGGATACAATGTAACACATGCCTCAAGATAATAAAGGTGATTTTTATTAGCCCATGTCAACCTAAATGGAAAAAAACTCAAAGCAATTCCACTAATATCAGGGACAGGTAGAGGTTGACCACTCTCTCCATACCTATTCAATACAGTACTTGACATCTTAGCTAGAGCATTGGACAAATGAAGGAGATCCGAATACAAAAGGAAAAGGAGGAAGTCTAAGTGTCTTTATTTGCCGATGACATAATTGTATACATAAATGAACCTAAAAACTTTACCAGAAAACCCCTATAGCTGAAAAACACTTTTATTAATACATAACTCATTGATCAATGGAATCAAATTGGAAGCCCAGAAATAAGTCCATATACCTATGGATACCTGGTATTGATACTAATACCTAACAACCAGCAGCCTTCCTACATACAAAAAATACAAATAGACAGGGAAAGAACACCTTTTATAATAGCTTCAAAAAATATTTTTGGGGTAACTCTAACCGAGCAAGTAAAATATTTTTGTAATCAAATCTTTAAGACTTTGAAGAAGATATTAGAAGATGAAAAGATCCCCCATGCTCATGGATGAGCAGGAGTAATATAGTTAAAATGGTCACCCAACCAAAAGCAACTCAATGACAGATTCAATGCAGTCTCTATGAAAATTTCAATACAATTATTCACATAAATTGAAACAACAAATTTAAGCTTCATATGGTAACACAAAACAACAACAGCAACAACAACAATTTTTAAAATACTGAATATTGAAAGATCTGCTGGAGGTATCACTATCCATGACCTCAAATTGTACTACAGAACTATAGTAATAAAAACAGCATGGTTTTGGCATAAAAAAAGACACATTGATCAATGGAAACAAATTGAAAGGCCAGAAATAACTATGGAACCTAGTTTTTGATAAGGAAACCAAAAACACACACTAGAAAAAAGGACACCATTTTCAACAAACGGTGCTGTTCAGGCTGGACAGCTGCATGTAGAAGAATGCAAACAGATCCAGAGTTATCACCTTGCACAAAACTCAACTCCAAATGGATCAGGGACCTCAGCACAAGATTAAACACACTGAATCTGATAGAAGAGAAAGTGGGCATAGTCTTGAACTCATTGACACAGGAAAAGACTTTCTAAATAAGACACCGATAGCACTGGCACTAAGACCAGCAATTAATAATTGGGACCTTGTGAAACTGCAAAGCTTCTGTGTGGCAAAGGTCACCATCATTCAGACAAAACAGCATCCAAGAGAGGGCTAATACTTAAAACACAGAAAGAACAATACCCCCCCCCAAAAGTCCCCCCAAACTGGTCACCAAGAAAGTAAATAAGCCAATTTAGCAATGAGCCCCACATGTGAGCAGAGAATTCTCGAGAGAGGAAACACCAGTGACTGAGAAGCACTTAAAGAAATGTTCAACATCCTTAGTCATCAGGGGAATACAAATCAAAATGGCTTTGAGACTTCATTTTACACCAGTCAAAATGGCCAACAAATGCCAGCTCACGCTGGTGAGGATGTGGGGTCAGGGGAACACTCATCCACCGCTGGCGTGAGTGTGAACTTGCACAGCTGCTGTAGAAGTCAGGAACCTGAGAACAGATCTACCTCAAGACCCAGATCTGTCTCTGTTGGCAATATTCCCAAAGGGCCCTACATTTTACTACAGATATGCTTGTCCAGCTCCACCCTGTTCTTTGCTGTTCTGTTCATAATAACCAGAAAATGGACACACTCTAGATAACCATAAACAGTTGAATGTATAAAGAAAATGTTGTACACTTACATAACACAGTACTATTCTGCTATTAAAAAATAAAAATAAAAGCCTGGCATGGTGGCACACGCCTTCAATCCCTGCACTCAGGAGGCAGAGGCAGGCGGATTTCTGAGTTCGAGGCCAGCCTGGTGGTCTACAAAGTGAGCTCCAGGACAGCCAGGGCTATACAGAGAAACCCTGTTTCGAAAAAAAAAACTAAAATTATGAAATTCACAGATAAATGATAGTGAGGAAACCTAGACCCAGAAAAACAATTATGACATGTATTTGCTTGTATTTGGATATTATCTGTTAAATCTTGAATAAGTAGACTACAGCGGGTATAACTGTAGAAGTTTGGCAAAGAATGAAGGACTGGTGGGGACAGATGAATCTCCCTAGATAGGGGAAGTAGTGTAGATAGTTATCAGTGGATGAGGGGAGATACTATAACATGAGGATCAAATGGAGATGGGGATGGAAGTTGGGGTAAAGGAGGAATATGGGGAGTGATAGCTAAAACCAGGCATTTGAAGGGTTATATGGAAACCTAATACAATAGAAGCTTCCAAAAATATACAATATATGAAGGCAGTGTAAATGAAATTGCCCAATAACAGGGGAGGCAGAGCCCCTAGCTAGACATCAGTCACTACCAATTAAGGTTCCCAGGAATAGGTTACACCCAATTGAGTTGTAGGTCAAAGGGGCTCCATAGGAATCCCCCAAAACCCCAGGCTGTTTTACAGGCTAGAGGTATCTCCCCACAAACTGACAGCAAGACTCCCCATTGCTGAAGAATACATCTAGGCAACTCATGGAGCATGGAGAAGTCAAGCTGATGTCTACTTTGAGCCTTTACCCACCATGACTAGTGTTTGTGGTACTAGAAGGTTCTGTGCACACTCCTAAAGGAGAAAGGTAAATACAGACTCAGCTACAAATCCTCCAACCTACAAGTATGACCTCTCTGCAACATACTCCAACATACTCCAACATACTCCAACATACTCCAACATACTCCAACATACTCCAACATACTCCATCGCAACAGCAGCATAAAGTGTGCGTGAGTAACCAACTACTACATGACTGGATTGAAGGCCACTCTTTGAGATGGAACCCATGCCCAACACTGCTCAGATGACCAAGAACCTGAGACTAGAGAGCCCATGGACCTAGGAGAAAACCAAATACTTTTGCTCTGCTAAAAGAACATAGCAATAAAACGACTCCTAAATAGACTCTGCTATACTCATAGACCTATCTCCTCTTCAGCCATCATCAGACAAGCTTTTTTTTTCTGGTATGTGATAATAAATACAGACCCGAAGCCAGACAATGCAAATAGAGTGAGTGACCTTGAACATTCAGTCATTTAAGAGATGTCTCTATCAAATTCCTCCCTTCAGGGCTATGGAATTTGCAGAAGAGGAGGCATAAAGGTTGTAAGAGCCAGAAGAGGTGGAGGACACCAAGGAAAATAAAGCTTTCTCAACACAGCTAGATTAACACATAGGACCTCTCAGAGACAGACAGCATGCACAGACCTGTGTGGGTCTGTTTCAGATGGGGACCCAGTGCTGAGAGGAGAAGCAGGCACATGCTCCTTTCCATAATCCAGAAGCTATCTCCAATTCATAATCATTTGCAAATGAAAAATTAGTTTTCTCTAACAGAGTTTCACTGAGGATACAAACTACTCACAAAGGGAGGCCCCATGCCCTGTCTCTCTCTCTATTTATCTATCCCATTGATCTGTCTATCTATCTATTTATCTATTTATCTATCTATCTATCCATTATCTATCCATCTATCTACCTACTTACCTATCTATCTATCTATTAATTATTTTACAGGTATTTTGTGTATGTATATTAGGGCTTCTGGTTTTGTTTTGTGTTTTTATGGGCTTCTCTGTGCAAGCACATGCATCTCTGTATACGGTTTTTGTGTTTTCTCTTTGGCTCTTTTTCTTCTGTTTGTTTCGACCTATTCCAATTTGTCGGGTTTTGCTTTATCTTATTTTATGTTGTTATTATTTTTAAGAAGCCTATTTGTTTTCTAAGGAGAGATGGAAAGGCTTGAATTTGGATGGGAGGGGAGACTTTGTATGGAAAATGATGGTACTGAGTCTTTTTTTTTTTTTTTACAAATAAAGCCATCTTCAAAACATTAAGATCTAATAATAACCTGTGAGATTGCATGACATATAGAAAATAAACTATAGTAAACACTTTAAATATAAGGTGTTTACAACCTCCAAATAGAAATTATGCTGGCTTATGGAAAATAGCCATAGAGGGGTCTCCTCTAGTGTTCATGACTTTAGTCACAGCTAGTGGGATAGCGCTACAATACCAGGCATGAGTTTCCATCCATTGATCAGGACTTACACCCTAGTGAAGAGCAGATTGTTATTCTCCAGAGTGCAGATATAGCACTTGAGGATACCCTGTATCCCTGGGGATATTGCACTTGAGGATACCCTGTATCCCTGGGCTCTACAGCTGGCTTGGATATTGATTGGCTTTTCCTCTCTTGGTGGTTTGAGTGACACCTTTCAGTATTAAAAGTCCTTACCGGTGTCGGGAAGGGGCTTCTAGGCCAGTTCCAGCTCGACTTCTCTGGGCTCTCCAGATCCGGAGGACTTGGTGTCTTCAGCAATAGGGTATGACCTTCAAGTTCTGGAAGGGAAACGATGGCCTTTGTCGTCTGGAGAGTTAGTCTTCGCTGACCAACAACTTAAAGGGAGGTTTCTTAGGCCTGGAATTGGGAATTTTGTTAATCTATGCTTTTGCTGGAGCATCATTCCCCCATATGGTGTAATTTCATTTAACTATATGCTATATATGTATTTTCAAGTAAACATAAAACAATATTGTTTTACCATGGTGTTTTCACCATCCTTTAAGTTATTTATTCATCCTACTCCCCCTCCTTCTGTCTTAGCATCCATCCTCCCTCCCCAGCTAAAGCCCTGCCATTTCCTACTTTATACCACCCATGTCCTACTATCCTCCCTATGGAGCGACCCCTCTCCTCCAATACATTGTACCTTTTTGATTTCCTGATCTATGCAGTGACTCCAAGTTATTCTGACATCTGAGTATTTGGAGCTAGGACCCACAAGTCAAAAAGAACGTGTGACATTTGTCTTTTGTGTGTCTAAGTCTGGGTTACCTCACTCAGTATAATATTTTCCACTTTACTATCCATTTACCTGAATCTTTCATTATTTAACACTTCTTTACAGCTGAATATAATTTACTTGTGCATGTATACCCTGTTGTCATTACCATTCATCAGCTGATGGCATCTAGGTTGTTTCCTCTTCTTAGCTGTGTGAGTGGAGCAGTAAAGTATATGGCAGAGCAAATATCAATGAAGTAGAATTTCTATTCTATTGGGTGTAAGGCAAGGAATGGGATAGCTGTATCATACAGTAGACCTACTGTGGTTGCTATGCCCAGGAATGGGACAGCTGTGTCATACAGTAGACCTACTGTGGTTGTTATGCCCAGAAATGGTATAGCTGTGCCATACAGTAGACCTACTGTGGTTGAATAAGAATGCCCTCATAGTCACACATATTGCATGCTTAGTCCCCATTTGGTGAAAGAAAAGATTAGGAGATATGGCCTTGTTGGAAGAGGTATAGTATCAGTGGTGGGCTTTAATGTTTCAAGCATCCATCCTCCCTCCCTCCCTCCCTCCCTCTCTCCCTTCCTCCTTCCCTCTCTCCTTCCCTCCCTCCTTCCCTCTCTCCCTCCTTCCCTCTCTCTTTCTCTCCTTCCCTCCCTCCCTCCTTCCCTCTCTCTTTCTTTCCCTCCCTCTCTCCCTCCTTCCTTCCCTCTCTCCTTCCCTCCCTCTCTCTCATTCTGTCTCTCTCTGTCTCTCTCCCATCCTCTCTCCTACCCACCTACCCTCCCCCTCCCTCCCTCCTTAACTTCCTTCTTAACTTAGCATCCAGAAGAGATGTAAAGCTCTCAGCTACCACTCCAGCACCATGACTGCCCGTGTGCCACTGTGGTCCTACCATGGATTAAGGACTAACCTTCTGAAACTGTAAACAAGCCCCCAATTAAATGCTTCCATTTATAAGAGTTGTCTTGGCCATGATGTTTCTTCACAGCAATAGAATACTAAAACACCCAAGTTTAGCTTTTTGATAAATTTCCACACTTGTCTATAAGAGACTGACTGAACTTATCTATGATCTCATCAACAGTGAAGGGGGTTCCTCCTTCCCCGAATCCTCACTGTCTTAGTTGTTTTATCAACCTTAGCTGTTCTGACTGGGCTAAGATGAAACCTCAAAATATTTTCAATTTGTATTTTCCCAGTTGTTAACAATGAAGAATGCTTTAAAGATATTTCTTAGCCATTTTCATTTTTTTCCTTTAGGAACTCCTTAATAAGATCCATAGCTNAAGGGGGTTCCTCCTTCCCCGAATCCTCACTGTCTTAGTTGTTTTATCAACCTTAGCTGTTCTGACTGGGCTAAGATGAAACCTCAAAATATTTTCAATTTGTATTTTCCCAGTTGTTAACAATGAAGAATGCTTTAAAGATATTTCTTAGCCATTTTCATTTTTTTCCTTTAGGAACTCCTTAATAAGATCCATAGCTGGTTTCCTATTTGATTATTTGTCCTCTTGGTTTTATTTATTTATTTATTTATTTATTTATTTATTTATTTATTTAAGCTCTTTGGATGGTCTGGATTTGGGGTAATGCTGCCAAGTGCTCCCACTTTGGTTAGTATCATATGGAAAGAACAGTATAATATCAAGATGGTTAAATGTTGGGCCCAGTCTGCCCTGGACTTCTAGACTGCACTGGAAGAGTCTTCTCCCTGGAGTCCATTTTTATTTTTACCTGCAAGATGGGGAGGATTGGATTCTATCAGAGGTCCTACTACAGATTCAACAAGAGCTGCAACCCAGCTAAGGAACAACTAGTGGCCTGTGTATGACCTTTATTACTTAGGATCCCTGGAGACAGCTACATGGGTGGCTAGACTACAGTATTCTGTGCTTAGAACTTAGGACAAGGAGAGCCTAAGAAGTTGCCAAAAAGGGTTGTCCAAACATTGTCCCATTCTTTAATCTCAGAGCACACAGACAGCTGAACTGATGATATCAAGGTTTCTATGACAGCCACATCCTGTAAGCAGTACTTCAGATGGAACACAATAGCTCTCGTATATGTTTACCTAGCAGGCAAATGGTGTCTATTTTAATTAGATTACACAATTAAATTATTCAAGAGGAACTTGACTTTTCCTTACTATGAATCATTACCTAATGGTTTGGTGACCACGTCTTTTTCTGTCACCCAGAATGCTGATTTTTATGCGTGACATTTAACTGTGAGGATGTTTCTTTAACTTCAGTAGATTTTGAACTGATAACTGTACCACAACTGCATGCTACTTGCAGTGTGCAGGTTCCTGGAGGTTTTCGTTTTTTCAAAAATCTCTTCTGCACTGTAGATTAAATTAAGAAATTGTTCTCTAATCCGAAAATATGAGCCAAGTTAGCAGATCAAGTAGCAAGCTGTGGGTGGAGCAGATACTGACATTTTCTCCGAAGAGCAGCCACACCACACATGAAGGCCAGACAGAATGAGATGCCCTGAAGCTGAATTCGGGTCCTCTGGAAGAGTGACAAAGGCTCTTAATGGCTGAACCATTTTTCCAGCCCCCAATAGTAAGCAATTTTATATCAGGATAATTTCAATGTGATTTGCTGAGGTCCCTGAAGAGAGAAATAACTATTCTAAATGCAATAAGAAAACCTTAAAAGATGATCAAAATAAACCATGTTTTCTGTTAGGCTACATGGTTATGATAAGCCAACGTGGTTACTGTGAATAATCGTTTTTCACATGATCTTTGATTTGGTTCGCCAAAATTTTATCAAGGAATATTATTTTCTTTTTCAATTTGTATAATATTTTTTAGCATATTAGGGTTTGGGGACAGAAAAGATGAAAATGTGTCTCATGTCACCCCTATAGTACACCTCCTATGCAGACTCACTTAACCATGACCCACTTTCCTGTGGCATGCTCACACAACCGCCATGAGGACGCAAAGAAACGACTGTTATATTGGACCTTTTATTGTGTTCTTCCCATAGTAGAAAGCCATACTTCCACACAAGACAGAAATCCTCTCTTTGCTCTCTTCATTAATAGATCAGTCAATTCACAAGCATTACTAAATATTCCCAAAACATCATGAAAATGTGGCCATTTAGCTCTTCATAAAAAAAAATCACACTAATAATATCGCGTTCTTTAAGTTGTTTTCCTAAGAGGAAAAATGACTCCTCCCTAAGTCATTCCTGCCCCCAGAGAAAGCATGTTAAATATTTCTCTTCGTATAGAACATCTTTGTTACTTACCTGACCCTTTATGAAGAGTCTCCACTCTCATCCTACTCTCTAGGCAGGTTTCTTGAAGAGGCTGTCTTTAGGCATATCCTGTCACGACAAAGGCCACATAGAAACTAGGAATGAAAGACCACATTTCAGGATACTATAATTCCTGCAGACATTCTCTTTCTGACCAGGGTTGATTTGCTGTTTATGTGCATGTATTGACTTACATACTTAGGACTGTTGCTCTGTGCCTGTGGAGCATGGCATTGGAATTATGATGACAATTACATTACATTTGTGAGTTTCTCTTGGTAACACAACTACGTTTGCAGTATATACTCTGCTCATGTGCTACTAGGAAGTCTGTACATCTAGAGCTGTCTTCAGTTTTTTCTTCTGTACATTAGTTTCCATCTTAGAGTTATTTCACCGTCAGTTCCCTTTCTGTTCTATTCCATGGTTTACCTTTTTAATTGGGTTGTTTATTTCTTTTGTGCTTAGATTTGTGTTTTAGTTCTTAATACATGCTAGATGTGCATCCTCTGTCAGCTGTATTGTTTTTGTTGACAAAGATTTTTTATTCCTTATTCTGCAGACTGTCTCTACTCCACTGACAATTTCCTTGATGGCACAGAAGGCTTTTTAATTTCCTGAAGTCCTACATGTCAATTATTGTCTTATTTCTGGAGCTACTGAAATCCTACTTAGATAGTCTTTACCTGTAAAGTGCCTGTAAGTGGAAATGTATGCACTATTTTTTGCTCTGGCAATTTCAGAGTGGAGTTTTATGCAAGGTAAGAGGTAAGAATCCTTCTTTCATTTCCTCCCTCCCTGCTTCCTTTCCTCCTTCCCAGCCTCCCTGTCTGCCTGCCTGCTTTCATTTTATTTTCCTTCCTTCCTTCCTTCCTTCCTTCCTTCCTTCCTTCCTTCCTTCCTTCCTTCCTTCCTTCCTTCCTTCCTTCCTTCCTT
>CACVCL010022814.1:0-31664 GCA_902729485.2 Mus minutoides
AGAATCATTTGCATGTGTGGGTCAGGAGACACACACTCAGACATCTGGAAATGCATGTTCATGTATCTGTGTTTAAATCAGGATGTTCACTAGTGTGAGTGGGATTGGAGAGATAAGGGATCAGCCAGCAGGGTTAACCTGTGGTCATGTTCTTTTCTGACCTGGTTCTCAACTGTTCTCCTGAGACAGAGAGGTCTGTCTGTCAGTCTATTGAAACATCTTCTAACAGAGACTGTCCTAAATATACTCCCCTCCTCTCAGTAAACACAGCACACCATTATTGATCTGTTTCATACAGCTATGGGTCCTTGAGGCATATTGTGCCGAGAACAAGAATGGGTGTTAACATGGTACTTAAGGGCTCATGAATATTCAATATCACTCATGGCTCACATAATTTATGCCCCATGAATATTCAGTGCCTCAGGAACCTAGTGCCTATTTGGTACCTGATGAAGATTAGGCTCCTCAAACTCCCCTTTTCTCCTCCACACATGGAGGTACTTGCTCATCTCGAATGCCTTATTCCTTAACCTGTGCCTAAACTCTCCTGGGTTTCTACATCCCGTCAACTTTCCTGTCTTAAAGGGAAGAACTGAATCTTCTCAAGCAATGTAAAAAATGTACCTCATAGCTGCTTGATTATAAAATTCCATCAACCTTAGTGCCTATAGTCTTCAGGGAAAATAATTTTTCATATTTGAAGTTTTAAGTCAGTACAGACCCTATAAATATTTCATAGGATAAGGGTTTTAAGAAAAACTTGAATTTATTAAACTAAAAGTGAACAAATATTCTTTGGACAAGACTCTGTTTTTATATTTATTTAAATGTTTTACATTATTTGTGTGTACATGTGTGTATTTTGTGTGTGTGTATGTATGTATGTATGTATGTTTTGTGTGTGTATATTTTGTTTTTGTGTGGTGTGTGTGTGTGTGTGTGAGAGAGAGAGAGAGAGAGAGAGAGACCTCTGGAGGTCAGGGGTATTGAATCTATAGGCTGGAGCCATAGGCATTTGTGAGCTGCCAGACATGGATGCTGGAGATTGAACTCACGTCATCTGCAAGACCAGAATGTGCTTTTTTTTCCTTTTTTAAAAAAGATTTATTTATTTATTATATGTAAGTACACTGTAGCTGTCCTCAGATACTCCAGAAGAAGGCATCAGATTTCGTTACGGATGGTTGTGAGCCACCATGTGGTTGCTGGGATTTGAACTCTGGACCTTCTTAACCACTGAGCCATCTCTCCAGCCCCCAGAATGTGCTTTTAACTGATGAGCCATCACAGCTTAGCTCAAGCCTGTTTTCTCAAACAGTTTAATCATGGGAGTTTATGGCTTGGCTTAAAGTTTGTAATAGGAAGTTATGGAAGGAGAGACTATGAAAGGTTATCCAGAATATTCCATCTTCCTGCCACTTGTGAGACGGTGATGAGGAGGCTACTGTTCACTCTGAGGAGGGCCCTCTGAATGGGTGCTGTGGCTCTGGCAGAGCCCACTCACTGCTCTGCAGGCTGCCTCCTCCCTCCAGGTACCCCTCGGACCACTTTATTTTATTTTATATAAAGGATTGACTCTTGATTCCCACCACAGGATTTGCTCCTGAGGGAATCAGCACAAACCAATGTGTTACAGGTGTCAAATGGGTGTCACATGGGTGTCACGGATGTCACATAAGAGCTGACGGAGGCGGGAAGGTTCTGTGGTTTTACTAATACAGTGCTGATCACAAGCTCCCAGTCATTGTGATGGTTGCAGCTTTTGTTCCCGTTCTCATCATTCATGGTTCTTTCCAGAAAGTCTTCAATTCCACTCTTTTATATGGGATTAACACTAAGCAATCTGCAGCCAGTGAGACCCTGGATCCGTATGTTTTTAGTGTGTGTCTGGTGTACTCTGTCAGAGGACCAAGCGCGCCACAGGAAGGCCTGATGCTCATGGTTTTAGAAGTGTGTTTTTTAAACCCACTTAGGAAATGATCTTTTATATATACTACTTTTTAAAAAAATATTTATTTATCTATTTTATGTATATGAGTACACTGTAGCTGTACAGATGATTATGAGCCATCATGCGGTTGCTGGGAATTGAACTTAGGACCTCTGCTCACTCTAGCCCCAATATTTATTTATTATTATATGTAAGTACACTGTGGCTGTCTTCAGACACACCAGAAAAGGGTGTCAGATATCATTACAGGTGGTTGTGAGCCACCATGTGGTTGCTGGGAATTGAACTCAGGACCTCTAGAAGAGCAGTCAGTGCTCTTAACTGCTGAGCCATCTCTCCAGCCCTTATATATACTTTTAAGCCAGGAGCAGTCACTGAGGGAAACTAAGTCCTTCCATGGAGGGCAGCAGCTTCTCTGACCAGAACTCGATGTAAACTACCTGTGTGCTGTATCCAGGACTTCTGTGTGCCTGTCTAAGCCCTGTACTGGAGTTCTGTATCTCCAGTATCACCATTATGAGAAAGTTTCTTGAGTCTGGAGTGAGATCTCAGTTGTTAAAGAGTACATATTGCTGTTCCAGAGGACCTGAGTTTAGCTCTTGGCTTCCACGGTGGCTCACAGTCGCCTTTAACTTTGGCTCTGTGTATCTCTACTTTCTTCTGGCCATCTCTGGCAACTGTGCTCATGTTCACACGGCTTTCCCTACTATCTATAATATTTATATTATATATGGTGTGTGTGTGTGTGTATATATATATATATATATATATATATATATATATATATATATATGTGTGTGTGTGTGTGTGTGTATGCATGTGTATGTATATATACATATATGTGTGTCATGTACATACACATACACATATAATATATAGTATATATACATACCATATATATTTTATTATACAATATATAGTGTATGTATAAATTAAAAATAAATTTAAGTTTTGTTTTAAGATTCACACCCCCTCCCCCGCCCCCATTAAAGAGTTTTAGGACCTTCCATTCTTCTTACTGGCAAGAATTTAATGCACAGAGAGGAAGAATGAGTGTTTGTCCTTTTTCTCACAAAGAAGGATACTTCCAGAAGTGAGTGTAGTTTCCTCTACTTGCTAGAAAAACTTGGGAACCAGAGTAGACTTGGAGAAGATGTTGGTGAACCCAGCACGTAATGGAAATCGGCCCCGTGTTTCTCTAATAAAAGTGATTTCACTTACCTTAGTGTTTAAGATTCTCTTCCGCCGCTTCTAATCCCTCATTGTGGTTTTATTAGATTTTCAGATTAGCTGTCAGGAAAAGGCAGTGTCTTTTATGATCCACTGACATGCTGAGACGTTGCACGAGTGCAGACGACAACCATATGCCCGCCCTCTGGAAGCCATGGGATGTATTTCACTTCAGCCGAGGATGCTAAAATGAATTTGTTTCTGAGAAGCCGATCTTGCTGCGGAGACTGTGCCAGAACCAGGCTTGTCTTTTCCAGACTTCAGATCTTTCCTGCTAGCTCACGTCTTCCTTCTTGCAAAGCTCTGGGCAGGCATTCCTTAGCTGGAGTGTCTTCCCTTCCCCAGGCATACTTGCAGCAGCGCAGTCTTGCTCAAGGCAGTATGTTCCACAGAGGCCACAGACATCTCTCCCCGTAGACTTGATTTAGATGCTCATTTAAGAAGGTTAGCAAGGCTAGGACACATCCAACCCTGCGTGGAGCTCTTCCCTCTTGGTCATTTCTCATAGTCAAGTTTGTAGAGCAGATCTATCTTTCTAGTTTGCTGGGGGAAAATCTATGGGAGATGTCTTCCAGTCATGCCCATCCTGCAGGTCCCAGGCAGATCAGGTAGTCACGAACTAGGTCCAACGTGTTGGTAGGTGATGGATGATGGTATCATGTTACAATATCAAATGTTTGGAGACACCCCTCCCTCCCACGAAGCCCTCAAGCTTATAAATGCTAGGACATTATTCTCATCATCTGGAGACTGAGGGGAGCAAGGTCAAGGTCTCGTCCGTCACGTTCTGTCTCGTTCTGTCTCATTTCTTGGTTCATGGCCCACCCTCTGCCTGTCAGCCTCACATGATGATGTAGCACTGAAGAGGTCTCTTCACAAGGATAACCACTCTGTTTAGGATGGCATCCCTATTTGACTCAGCCACCCTGCAAGTTCTCTACCTCCCAAAGGCGCCACCTTCAAAGTTAGGTTTTCAGCATAAGGATTGGGGGGCGGGTCATAGACATTTAGAGAACAGTAGGAGGAAGCAGCTTCACTCTCTGGGACTTAAGCACAGTAAGGAGATGGTGTCAGGGGTCTTAAGGTAAGCCCTCAGCATTGGTCCTAGGAAGCCTTTTGTCTCCTCAGGGTATAACTATGTGTTTGATAACCCAACACACACCAGCCTTTCCCTATGAAGCACATGAATTCCTCTGAGAGTTTTTTTTTAAAGAATTATTTGTTTTATGTATAAGAGTACATACATGGTTGCTGTCTTTAGACGCACCATGAGAGGGCATCAGATCCCATTACAGATGGTTGTAGGCTACCATGTGGTTGCTGGGAATTGAACTCAAGACCTCTGGAAGAGCAGCCATGTGCTTTTAACCACTGAGACAACTCTCCAGCCCATGAACTCTTTCTTTAACTATAATTGTGTTTTCTGCCCATGCCTCCAAATTTGACCTACGCACTGCTTGCATCTGAAGGAGTGTTTAGCAGTGTTTCTCAAAGGGAAATGACTACTGCTTGTCAAGAAATAGAGAAGGTTTTTCTTCCATAATAAGATAGAACTTTTGTCTTTTTTCCATATTGTGTGTGTGTTTGTATGTATATATAAATGTCAGTATTTTGCAGTTTTCTGGATGGCTCCCAGGGGCTTTTGCATGCTGGCTAAGTATTCTACCAGTGAGCTTTAACATGCCTAAAAATTGAGAGACGGTCTGGCTGCATTATTTATTGTGGCTTTGAACTCATTCTGTGTCCATAGCAGACCTTGAAGTCAGGACCCTCCTGCCTCAGCTAGCACTACACATGTGTGTTAACACACTCATAGACACACACACACACACACACACACACACACACACACACACACACACACAGATTTTGAGATGGGAATCTCTTGTAGCCCAGGCAGGCGTTGACTTCTCTATGTAACTGATAAGGATACCTTTGATAACAACTTTTGTTTTACTTCTGAAAAGATTTTTATAATCTCTTTAGATTCTCTACAAATAAGTGAAATTTCCACACAATGGTTTAATGGGAAAACGTTAACCTCATTCCTCATGCTAAGCACTCTCTCTCGAACAGGACTTTCCCCTCATGTGCCATGATGAGAGAGATACAGGCTATATTCCAAGAAAGGTGGAATAGTAATTTTAAAATCAGGATTTATTTTTTTTAATGTTTTGGGAAAGAGCAGTGGTGGAGAAATTTGCAGATGGTTTTTCAGTTAATTTCTTTAGAGAGTAATCTGAATCAACATTGATTTTTTTCTGACCTAACTATAAATCCTTTAAATTATTAAAGACTCAAATGAAAGCAACCCTTCCTCTTGGAGTTTCTCTCTCTCTCTCTCTCTCTCTCTCTCTCTCTCTGTTTCTCTCTGTGTGTCTCTGTCTGTCTGTCTGTCTGTCTGTCTCTGCCCTCCCCCCTCTCCATTCCTTTCCTCACCTTGTCCCTGGGGAGGTTTGGGTGTAGCACCAGGCAAATGGCTGGTTGCCTGAGTGGGGACATTTTCTTTTAAGCATTCTGAGGCCAGTTCCTGGGTTTCTTCCATTTCAGCAGCAAGAGAGGGCTGAGAGAAGGGAATGGCTTCTTATGAACAGAAGCCACCAGATGTGTCCACAGAGGTGCTCTGTGTAATTCTGATCATCTTTCACAAAAACCTAATTTAAGGGGGCCGGGGGAACTACCCATGTCTCTGTGCATTTTCTGATTCATTACATTCTTGGAACTTTTGATGAAGACTTTGAAACAGTTGCTGTAGCATGTTTGCCATGAAGTTCAAGTTTCTGCTTTCTCATTGCCGGACCAGACTTCCCTCCCTTTTATTTCCCATGATCCCCTGCAACTGACGTTCTCAGAGTTCATTCAGAGGGTGACAGAGGTCTGCTCACAGCTCTTGCTGTAAGAACCAGAGTGTAACATGGCACCCTATTTTTCAAAATCATTTTTTTGCTGGCTGGTGATTATTTTTGCAAAGGTGGTTATTTGGAAAGCCCGCAGCTGGGCAGTTCTGTTTATAGCCACTGAGGTAGGTGCAATTAAGCTTAATTAATTAAGGCATTTAATGTGGTGAGGACAGCTTCAGGGATTGGAGAGTCAGGCTGCTGTAGACAGGATTGGAAGGAGGTCCTACTAGAATGTGAGGGTTTGAGGCCTAAGGAGAGAGCTGAAAAATGCACATTCATTTTGACTTCATCAAGCTTGAGATAACCTTTCTGGAGAGCTGAATTTAAAATGCGCACCTGGCTTTAATTAGATCTTCCAGTAATGACCAATTCACGGTATTTTATGTTTCTCACAAACACTGAATGGTATAATTAGATTTAGGAAAACCCTTAGCTGGTTTTACTTTTTGTATATAATGTTTGGAAGAGCCTTTTTTTTTTACTTAAATTTATTTTCATGTGTGTGTGTACATGTGTGCACATGCACGTATATGCATGCACACACATTTGCACAATGTGTATGTGAATGTATGTGTGTAGCGTGCATGTGAACATGGAGGCCAGAGGACAACTTTCGGAAGTTGACTTTTACTTTCCAGCTTGTATAACATGCTCTTTATCTGCTGAGCCATCTTGCCAGCACCCAGGAGTCATTTTCAAAAGTATATCTATATTGTAAGAAAATTGAAGGCAATAAAATATAATCATAACCTAGACTTCTCCCTGAGTGTCTCTAGTTTGTGTGTGTGTTTAAAGGATAATCATTAAAATCATATTTTAGTTTTATGAGCTCCAAAAGTTATGCTTAGTTTATTTTTTTTAGTAGTTTAGTATATCATTTTCCTTAATTGCCATAAAATGTTTGAATGAATACTTAAATCAGTGGTTGTCAATCTGTGGGTTGCAACCCCTTGGGGAGCAAATGGCCCTTTTACAGGGCTCTCCTAAGACCATCGTGTGTCAGATATTTACATATGATTCACAACAGTAGAAAGTTATAGTTATCAAGCATCAATGAAAATCATTTTATGGTGGTGGTGGAGGGGGTCACCACACTGTGAGGTACTGAAAGGTCACAGCATGAGGAAGGTTGAGAACCATTGGCTTATAACTAAATTTTCTTAATTCCGACATCATTTCTCTCTTGGCTTTTGCTGACTATATGTTTGTCAGATGAACATATTTGTGCCAATAACGTTTCCATTTTTGAGGCCTGACTGCCTAGCAGTAGAATTACCCGGTCAAGTACAGAGAAATAAGTCATGCCTGTTATAGATCAAATTAGTCTACAAGATGCCTGTGTATTACATATATGGTATCATTTAGATACCACTTATTGCTGATTATGACATTATTAAATTTCAGAGCTGTATGCATTATAAAATAACCTCCCCCCACACTCAATAAAATTCCCTGAGAGATCATATCTAAAAAGTGTGAGTTCAAGAATTACTTTTCAGAGCTGGAGAGACGGCTCATTCATTAAAAGCACTGGCTGGTCTTCCAGAGGACCTGGGTTTAGTTCCCAGAACCCACTTGGCCACTGACAAATGCCTCTAACTCCAGTTCCTGGGGATCTGTCACCCTCTTCTGGTGTTGGAGAGAACTGCATGTGCAGTCAAAACACCCATGAGCATAAAATGAAGAAGAAAAGAAAGAAGTAGGAAAAGAAAAGAATCTAAGAGAGAATTACTTTATAAATATTTCCAAAATTAACAGATCGCATTAGGCAGCACTCTAGCACCCCAGGGGCAGATCGGTTTTTGACAGAGGTTTCATTACCCAGTCGCTCGGTCCCATTGCTTTGGGCTTGAGGCAGAGCGTCATGGTGAGGAGCACATGGCTGAGGAAACTTCTTCACATTTCAGAGGCCAGGAAGGAAGGGAGATAGGAATGGAGACTGTGATTCGAAGGATATATCTATAAGGTCCCGACCTCACTTACCAGGCTCCACCCTTTCAAATCTCCACCTTATCACTATTAGCCAGGGCCAAGGATTTTAACTGGAGAACCCTTAGATCTAGATGATAGCAGACATACCAAAACCAGAATGATGATCTAGAAGAGTCATTATTTTTACTTTATTATTTTAATTATGTGTTTCAGAATGAGAACTCAGAGTTAAACACCCAGAATTTCAAAGACTGTTGCCAAATTGGCAGGAAACAAAGCCAACCTTAAGCTTCCAGGAAAGCCTGACTATCCTGGGGCAGATGGCTATTCTGTACCTTTGACAGCTGAGTTCCTTGAACTTAAGAAAAACAAGTTTCAACAGTGTTAACAGCAGCCCGGCAAACCCATCCAGGAATATAAATACACACTGTCCCACTCTGCAACTTCAGTGGATACATTTTAATCCCGATAGAGTCTGACTCTGTAACAATTCTGGGAATCAGGATGCATTTACGGCTTAGGATATGACCACCAGGTTTGCACTGCAGATGCACACATATATTCTTGTCAGGAAACGGTGGTAATGGTGTCCTGTTCCAACTTTTATCTGAGGCCAAAGGCTATTACCCTAAAATTACTCTCTAGGCTTTATTTGAGATGGAAACCACTTTTAAAGGTGATTCTTCTACCTTCCAATGAAAAACAAATCCATGTTAACACAGCCAGGGCTTTAAATGGACTAAATTGTAATCAGATGTGAGCTTCGGAGCTGGCTGAACCAAAGCAAACGATTTTTTTTTTTTTTTTGAGATATAAGTTGATGGCTTAGCCCTTCATACCTTCATCTTTTTTTTTTTTAAACCTAAACATCTCAAGTGGAGGAGGCCTGTATAATTTTATATAAATAGGCTCATGATTTATCAGCCACAAAATGCTTAAGTTAGGAAATGAGATCCCTTGAATGTTTTCATAGGCCTTCTGAGCAGGCTTGCCTTGATTTACAGTGACTTGATTATGCAAAGCCACGGTTTTCAGAAGGTTGAAGCAGAACCTGTTGGGATGGAAGCCAGGTCCACGCGGAGTGACTACCAGTCCCGCCTTTGATTTCAGTCATTGCATGTGACTGTGGGTCACAGACTTGATCTTCTGGAGTGGGAGGATGTCCCCCAGTTCTGCCGGTCATCTGCCTGGTCATCCAGAACTGGCCCTTCCAATGAGACAGAGCATGGGGCAGTCCTGGAGACGCAAATAAGGGGACCAAATTTAGATCTGGAAATGGATCTGTGTTAAAGAAAATCATGTTTCTATGTAACTCATTTGTCTCGAATGGCAGCTGTTTTATGTTATAATATTTTATGCTGACCACCCTGGAGGCCACATGGCCTACCTGTGTAGAGTGACGGATGTTCTCAGGTTAACTCCTTCTTGGCATCTCAGTAACCATGTTTCTTTATGTCCTGAGGAGAAGACACAATGTAGATTCTGTGGAGAGGAACCACGTGCTGGGGTTATAGGAAGCTGACCTGAGTCTTAGTTGTTGGTGGTGATATTTAAACCATTGAACTTCATATTCTTCCAAAATACAATTTAAATACAGATAATACTAGGCCAAGAATGAAATTAACCAAAAGCGTAATTTATAATTTTTTATAATCTATGAAAGCTCAAACATGCCACCTTATACTTAGAATATGTAGTTTTGATGGTGTCTTGGCTAGTTTGAGTAGATACAATAGAGTATTATATATTAGATAGCTTGTAGACATCAAAGATTTAGTCTCAGACCTCTGGAGACTGGAAACCCTAAACTTAAGGAGCCTCTACATTTGATTTCTTATGACCTCCTCCTTTGTGTTTCATAAGGGCTACCCTTGCGCTGGGCATACAAGTGTTGGAAGAGTTGAGGTATTGTTGTAGATTCTGCTTTACAAGATCATTAATCTTTTTGATGACAGTGCCACATTCAGAACCCAACCTTGCCCCAAAGGTGCCAAATTTAATCCTACATTTCAGGGAGAGGAATTCACATAACAACTTTTTTTTTTTTTTGAGAGAACGTTTGAGTCTAAACATAGTTAGGATAGATAAGGTACTTCTTTTTCTTTTCGAATATTAAGCTAACCTAGACTAGTATAGTAAAATCCTCATTTGGGTTGATCACTGTTTCCTCTTAATACTTAGGGCTTTTCTCCATCATCACAAAGCTTACTGGGGCTTGAAAGAAAGTTCTGATTCCATCCTAATGGGCTATGACTTTTTTGTTTGTTTGTTTGTTTGTTTGTTTTTGTTTGGTGTTTGGTCTTCCTGGAAGCTTTTAAGACAA
This sequence comes from Mus minutoides, assembly GCA_902729485.2. Taxonomy (NCBI): domain Eukaryota; kingdom Metazoa; phylum Chordata; class Mammalia; order Rodentia; family Muridae; genus Mus; species Mus minutoides. The sequence goes on from CACVCL010022814.1 coordinate 10,340, forward strand.
TTTCTCTTTCAGATAATTGTGAAATTTCAGAAGCATATGTCTTTATTTGAGTGATTTTTCATTCAGTTGTAAATGTAGTTAGTCTTGTGAATTGGGGAACACCACTTTATTCTGGAGGATGTCTATGCTATCTGATTTTAAAATAGTTACTATTTTATGTATTTTCATAGGAATGTACAGTTGGTTGTAGACTCTTGGACTGACATTTAACAATGTGTGTATGTTTTCTTTTCTTTTTGGGAACACACACACACACACACACACACACTCCAGTAGAATTGGATGGTTTCCATATTGTGTTGGGGTTTTACTGCTGTGAACAGACACTATGACCAAGGCAACTCTTATAAGGACAACATTTAATTGGGGCTGGTTTAGAGGTTCAGAGGTTCAGTCCATTATCATCAAGGCAGGAGCATGACAATGTCCAGGAAGACATGATATAGGAGGAGCTTGAGAGTTCTACATCTTCATCTGAAGGCCTCTAAGAGAAGACCCTCTTCCAGGCAGCTAGGACTAGGGTATAAAAGCCCACACCCACCGTGACTCACCTATTCCAACAGGGCCACACCTCCTTATAGTACAACTCCCTATCCAAGCATACACAAACCATCACACATATTTGAACATAAAGAATTTCTCTCTTGTTCTTTAGATGTTCCCATTTAAAAGTATCCCTCTTTCCAAAAAATTTCTTTTGTTCATTATTATCTCCTTTCTGATAATATTAATTGGAAATAAAGACATTCTCCTCTCCCTTCTCTTCCCCAGTTCCTTCTCTTTTTTTTCTCCTCTTTCTCCATTGTCTTATTTCTTCTCCTTCACCCCCTTTTCTTCCCAGCCTAGTCTCCTTCTCCACTCCCTCCCCCCCCCTATATGTTTTGCTTGTCTTCTTGCCTCTGTGGCTAAGAGCATGAGAAGAAAGGAGATCAATTGTTAATTCATGGGAATTTGGGCCGAGGTGGGGGGTACAAGTAAGCAACAGAATGGCTACAGTAACTTCAGATATGCACTGAAGCTATTTTTAAAGTTGCTTTCCCCTGAAACAGTGTTTTCTGGACATAACCAGACTTAACACACATACAAACCCACAGAGACTATGGCAGCACACACAGGGCCCACACAGGTTCAAGACAGGCCAGACAGGGCCCTAGAGCTGAGAAGAGCAAAGTGGACACAAGCTCCCACCCCTAACCCAGAACCTATCTCCACTTGCTATCTGCTTGGAAAGGAAAAATTGTTTTTCTCAAATGGAATCTTACTGGGTATATAAGCCACACTTAGGGTAAGCTCCATGCCCAGCAGTACACGGCCATGGCCAACACAGAATGAACTCAATGGTATTTTTGTAGACTGTTTTTCTCATATGGTTTTGTTTGGGATATTTTTGTCTTCATGGCCTTTCTGCTTTTTGCTTTTGTGTTTTTAAATTGTTTCTTGAGCTTTTTGTGTGTGCTTGTTTTATTTATTTTTAAGTTTTACCCTGGTTCTTCTTGTTAGCTTGTTTGTTTTCTGAAGACAGAAGAAGAAAGGATGTGGAGTTGGGTGGTTGGGGGGTGGGGGAGGATCTGGATTGGGAAAGGGAAACCTGTGATCAGAATATGTTGTATAAACTTTATTTCAATTATATACATATAAAATATAATTTGAATGTCCATCCAACTATTTTAACAAAATTAAGAGTGATGACAAAGACTATGGAAGTTATTGGAGGAGTCCTGATCTACTTGAGCCAGAGGACCACTGGTGCTTTTGTAAGGGGGCTGACTATACTGTTCAACACATGGATAATACATCCAATTTCTTGGGGGTGATGAAGCCTTGCTGATATCCTAGTTCTGGTCAGAGTCTCAGTGATCGTTCCTTTATATTCAGAGTCCAAAGTTCTCTATTATCTATGAGATTTTGTATCAGAAAACATCCATCATTATAAATGTAAGTTAATAGATATCCGTAAAAATCTGAGCATATACTACATGTGCACATGTCAACAGATTAACATGAACCTTCCTCGTAATTGGGGGAGCATCTTCTCAGACTCATTACATCGTGGTTTGACTATGATGCCTTTCTTGTGGACTAGTGATGCCAGCACACATGGAATTTCAGTCCAACTGGTCAACCACAGCTGGGGTCATGGCTGAGGCTCTGTTCTTACCTATGACGTTCCTAAAGCACCACTGAGCCTAGCTAACACTGTCTTACAACTCTGGGTGTTTGTATAGCATCAGTCTAGTTCAAACAATTTTGTCAATAATAGCTAAAGGATATTCATTGCCTTTGTATAGTTTCACAGAGTTCTGGGCACCTAGCATCCCACAGTGAACTTACACAACTTTCTGGTCAAGCCACACTGTCCAACCCACTAGCTACATGTGACTGTGAGAACATGAGACACATAGTCTGAGAGTTCAGAAGCTCAGGATGAACAGAGCAAACAGAGGACTTTAAGACAGAGCAAGACAAAAGCCAAAAGTCTCACTGATGTCGGACTACATGTCAAAATGATAAGACCTTTATATAGAAGACTAAACAGACATTACTAGTAAAACTGATTTCACCTGCTTGATCTCCAACCTTCTTAATATAGTTATAAAACTTGGAATTGCATCTGAGGTGACCGTCATCTTTCCACTCTACAGCAGCACGCTGGGGACTAATGATTCACTTTTGTCTTATACAAGGACCAGAAAGATGTGAGCGGCAAGTACAGCCCCAGGCTCAAAAGGACTTAAGACAAGAAACATTGCCACATGATGGGAACTAGCAAAATGAAACCTAGGCTGTAGTTGCCGTAAATTCATGGGGACATTTGAAAGAGGGAAGACAAGGGTTTGTTGGTATTGTTGGGGAGGCAGGAAGTATCAGAGCAGTTTGAATGTAGCATGCAACATTGATGTTCATTTCTTTAATGTCTAGCCCAACCTACAGCCATGAAACCATTTAAGAGTTTTATGTGGATGGCTGTTTAATGGGCTGAAGTTTATATTTCTTCTGGTTTGCAATAACACGACAATAGTCAAGTCAACTTGTTTCAAATCAGAAACAAATGTGTTCCAGGCATATCTGAAGGTCTGTGGATAGGGGCCGTCTGGTTTACTATCTTCCCCACAAACCCGGGGTCTGGGGAGGGCATGTATGCTTTCCATCTGGGCTACATAAAACCTTTGTCATCCAAGATCTGAGTAATGTCAGTGCTTCAGTCTTTAAAGTACCAGCAGGTCTGGGACTAAGATCTGGCAAGATGTTCTCTGTTCCCACTGTGCTCCTCTGATATGGTGCTGTCTGTCCTGTCTCCTCAATTAGTTTTTGTCTCATATATTTTCCTGGCTGCCTTCTATGTTGAAATGACACTGTAGTAGTCAAGCCGGTAGTGGCAATAACTTATTTTACTCTTCAGTAGGAAGGTAGATTTTGAGAATGATTTTATTCCAAACCCAAGAACTGATACAAGCTATTTAAATGCTTTTTCTAAAAGATTCCCAAGAAATGACAATGTTTCTACCCCTCAGATGAGAACTGTGAGCATTTTGAGCTTATTTGCTATGCTTTCCTAACATATATGCACACAGAAATAACATGTATGTGTTTATTTGTGCTCATGTGCACACTGTTATACAAGACGGTCACCATTTATATATGTGTGTGTGTGTGTGTGTGTGTGTGTGTATATATATATATATATATATATATATATATATATATATATATATATATATATAAAATTTTGATCATACTTTTTCCATCCCTCAGGTTCCCATACCTCTCAGTATCTCCTTACATCCCTAACCACCTGACTTCCTTGGAGGAAATTGATTTTACCTTTGCAAGTGGATGTCGGTTGGAAATAGATTCTTGGTTAGGTGTGGGCTCCCCTGTCTTCCTGTGGAGACGCCATGCTGCCATGGTATCTGTGAGTTAGTATGTTGTCATTTCTGTTGCATCTGGAAGACACTGGTTTCTTTGAATCCCCATCACCTCTCAGCCATACAAGGTCTCCATTCTGTATTCTGCATAGCTCCCTAAGCCTTGGGGGGAGGGGTTTGATGAAGATATCCTATTGAGGGCTGAGTGCTTATAAGTCTGTTATTCTCTGTACATTGTCTACTTGTGGGTTTCTGTGTTGATTGCCATTCACTGTTAGAAGCTTTTCTCATGTGGGTTGAGCAAGGCACTGATCTATGGGTGGAGCCATATGATGCCAGGAGTCTTTTTAGTGGTATGTTTCTTTAGCAGAATAGTAGCAGATTTTCCCTTAGGCCAGTGGCCTAGTTTATGCCACAGTGGAACCAGTATATCTCGCAGGAATTGTAGATTGCAGGTTTTATAGCTGGGTTGGTGTTTACCTTTCTCATGTGGTAGAAGCCTAACTACATCTCATTCCCCTTTCAGTAGAACTGGCCAGCTTCCGGGGAAGTTTTCCAGAAATGGTTTAGTGTGTGGAATACAATGTATAGTACAGCTTTTTTTTCATAGCAAAGTTAAAGCGATTGGTAATTAAATATTTTAGAAACATTGCAGGCAAGAATGGTGCTTCTTGAATAGCAAAATTTGTCTGCGTGGCAACCAGAAAGCAACTTCGTTGCACGTATGCTCTGGTAGGTTGTGCTCCAAGTAAAAAAGCAATAAAACAAAACTTCATGAGATGAATTTACAAACAGGGCTGGCTGGAGAGTTGTCTCAGTAGGTAAAGTGCTCACTGCTGTGCAATGTGTGGACCTGAATTCATATTCCCAGAACTCATGTAAACCAGGGCAGGGCAGTGTCCGTCTGTCATCTCAGTTCTCCTCTGTGGGAGACAGAGACTTCCCAGAAGACCTCAGAGATATTGTGGTGAATTCACAAAGATGCTGTCTGAGATAAGCTGACTGACACCCAAGGTTGTCCTCTGACCTACATACATACACAGTTGCACATTCGCGCCTCTCTCTCTCTCTCTCTCTCTCTCTCTCTCTCTCTCTCTCTCTCACACACACACACACACACACACACACACACACACACACACACAGGTGAAAAGAAAACAGGAATGTATATACTTGAAAAAATAATTTTACAGTTATTAAAAATTATTACATTTATTTATTTATTTATTTATTGGTTTTTTGAGACAGGGTTTCTCTGTGTATCCCTGGCTGTCCTGGAACTCACTTTGTAGACCAGGCTGGCCTCGAACTCAGAAATCTGCCTGCCTCTGCTTCTGCCTCCCGAGTGCTGGGATTAAAGGCATGTGCCACCATGCCTGGTTTTCTTCTTTCTTTCTTTCTTTCTTTCTTTCTTTCTTTCTTTCTTTCTTTCTTTCTTTCTTTCTTTCTTTCTTTCTTTCTTTCTTTCTTTCTTTCCCTCCCTCCCTCCCTCCCTCCCTCCCTTCCTTCCTTCCTTCTGTGTATGTGTGTTTGTGGTGCATGGCATAGCATTCTTGTAGAGGTCAAAGGACAATTTGTGTGTGTTCTTTTTCTCCTTCAACCTTGTGGGACCCAGGGATCAAACTCAGGTCATCAGACTTAGTGGCAAGTACTCCTACCCACTGAGCCATCTTGCTGGACTACAATTATTGTTTTTAATTTAAGCTTTTTTTTTTTGTTGTTGTTCAGGGAAATCTCATTGTCTAGGTCATGTTGAAAGATACTTCATATTATGTTTTAAATCTAAAATTCCTCATCCCTGTGTTTTTAGACTTAGGTCCACGAAGCATCAAATGCTATGAAAGAAAAACAGTTGGAAAGGAAAAAAGATATTTAAACAGAAGTTTCCTTGAGCCTTAGGAAGACTTTAAAAAAGAACCCCCAACCCTTTTAATTCGGTAATTAGCCAGGAGTGCTCTGGAGTTGGGGGGCCGTTCTGGTAATAGTTTACACCTGTTTCAACCTCTCCCGTTTTTATTGGCAGGGACTGTGCCATCCCATATTTCTTGTGAGGTAAAAATATGAAATAAAACATGGCAGAGCCCTGGAGAAACTATAATAAACATAAAAACGAATTGTTCAGCTCAAAAACACGAAACTCATTGCCTGCACATTTAGCTAGCCATATTTCAGTAGTATCGAAGGAATTTAATCCTGGAGTTGTGTGTCAGGAAGGAGGGAGGCAGCTGCTTTCATTGGCAGGAAAAAGCCAAGGTTTTAAAAAATCCAAGAGAAGTAAGCTTTGGAACATCATGCCAGTGTGGTATTGTAAAGATTGGTGAAAAAAATAAAAATAACATTAAATTGTGATGCACTTTCCATGTTTTTGTGGGAGAAGGGGAAAAAGAAGTCTTATTGTGTATAGGCTGAAGCTTAAGGGAGAATAGTTTTCCCACAGAATATAAGAAGACTTCAGTGGTCATCGAGCAACCCCCCACAACATAGAGCATAGGTCGGTTTATTTCATATAGGCAACATTTTCCTTTCCAAACATATTGAAATGTTTTGGGTTAAGATAGTATTGTGTTTCTTATTTTTCCCTTGGAATACAGCTCTCTGGTGGTCCGCCCAAAGTCCTCTTTCCTGGTCAGGGGTAGCAGTAGCTTAGCTTTGCTGCTTCCCCGTGGGGGGAAAGAACTGGATTGTAGCTTCTATTACAAGAAGAGAAATAATCATATTCATGTAAAGTTTAATCTGGACAGCACTGGTGGTATGCAAAGGTTTCTGGGAAGGTTGGTGGTAGAGCTAAATTGTCATTCTGCTTTTTGACTCACTGGTTGGGTGGCTTTGGCTCTTAGCATGGTGAGGGGTGTAGGCTGAATAAGGGCTGGGACATGGATGCTTCTTTTCCTTGGCAGAGGCCCCAGATATTTGTGGATGGAGAGCAACCGTCTCTGTTTTATCATGGGTCTATAGACTCGCATGTCAAACGTCTTGAGTTTACATCGAGAAAAACATTCCATGTCGATCTCGCTCCTCTCCCCTCAAACTGTAACTTCTTGGGAGGAACTTGGGGTTCCTGAGAACATCGGGTGCGTTTGAGAGGAGGACTCTCCCGTTAGAGCCCTGAAGGACCCATGTTTGAGAGAAGAGAAGGCAGGGGCATGCTCTTCTCTCTCGACTTCTACAGCCTTGACAAATGTGTTTCACAGAGTCAGTAGAAGTTCCCCAAAAGGTCCAGCAACCTCAGGCTGAAGTACAGAGAGTTCTTAAAACATGTCAGGCATAGATGAGCCCGAAGTGGCATCCGAGACAATGATCCAACCAAGCGTCCCACCAGGGTGTTTTGCCTTGACTGTAGGAGCTTAGGAAACACGCACATTAGAATTTAAGGAAAGCCAGGCTCATCTGTAGTTTCTTGTCCAGCTGGCTTCCCTCGCTATAGCTACCTGTTTGTGAATTCCATCTCTCAGTTATCCTGTAGACTCATGGCTCCACACAGCTTATGTTCAAGGACCCTTAACAGGAGCTGAAAGCTTCTTGTCAAGGCTCATGTCATTCACCTGGCTTTGTCACCTCCCGCACGCGTGGCAGCAGTTCCCATCACCGCAAGAGGCTCGAGTACCACATGCATTGATGGATCCTATTTGCTACAATAAATTTAATGACAGCATATTTTTAATTACTCATTTTATGATTACCTGTTAATTGTTAATCTCTTACTGCGTTTAATTTACAAATTAAACTTTATGCTAGGTATCTGTATGAAGGGACGAGTTGCATAGCTAGGGTTTCTTAACTGAGGTTCAGTCCTCTGTCCGTGGCCTTAGATTGTACCTCCTTATAGACTGGGATGGGGCGCGTTCTACAAAAATTTATAGAGTCAAAAAGGGCCGTGATCTTTGATACCAGTGAACATACCAGTTGTGGCTCCCTGGCCCACTGTTTCTTTTCAAACCCCGTCCACATTCTAACAATATGTATTCTGATTAATCTTTAGTGTTCTACTCAGTTCTAGAACATAGGTCATCCTGTATTGGTTTCAATTAGAGAAATTTCCTTGCTGTTCTTTGAAGGCTGACCCTGAGTAGAGCAGTCTCCTGAAGGGAACATCTGTAGTAGAAGTGGATGACCTTTGCCTCAGGGACTTGACGTTTGCAGATACTTGCTCTGAAGGAGAGTATACAGTCAAAGACATATTATTTTTTTCCAGTATGGACTTTGGAAAATATCTGAGATGCTAAACCTTCTCTCTCTAAGGGAACCCTTGATGTCACTAGATTTCTTTCAACTCTTGTTGTATTTGCTACTTTATTTCCATGAAGTTGTCAGTGAGTGAACACATCCCTTTTCAACTAACTATTTTTATCCTTAAAAAGGACTTTGCTCAAGAGTTGGATGGCCTGAAATGTCTCCAAGACATTTGCTGTTTGGTTAATATCCTTAGGCTAGGCTGTCAGTTTTATCCTGCTAGAAGAAACCCTTCGGACCCTCCAGCTGGGGTTGATCAGTTGTTCTGAATTCAGAATTCAGTTTTACTTTTTGTTTTGTTTTGTTTTGTTTTAGTATTTTAGTATTGACAAGCTGACCCCACAGAATAAACCCCACAGAAGCCAAACAAGGCTTTCTCAATGGCTGGGCCACTGAGTGTGCATAGACTGTATGGATTGGTGCATAAAGGGGGAGTATAAAGGAGATTAGTGTCTATTGCTGATGAGATAAACTGCCACCATTCTATTGGCCCAGAGCAGATGACATTCATCATCTTACAGTTCTGAGGCTAGATATCTGCAGTGGATCTCTCTGGGTCGAAGTCAAGGTTTTAGCAGGGCCATGACACCTCAGAATCCTCAGATGCTGTAGGAATCCTGCATTTCTTTGACTTCCAGTTCTCTCTCTTGTAGCCCCCACCTCCTCTTTCAAATATTTCTCCTATTGATCTCTGTATTGTTTCTCCCCGTTGCCTTTACTGTCATGATGTCATGTTGTAGCCCGATTCTCATGCTTCATTATTTTAAGGATGGTTATTTGGATAACCCAGGGCAATTTTCCTCCCTCTATTACGTAATCCCTGGTGTCAGAGGTTAGGATATGAGTATCTTTATTATTTCAATCCCAGCACATATTAGATAGAATTATTATATTTCATTTTAGCTCCTGTTTTCGTTTATCTAATCGTCTTTGGAAACCCCAGAAACATGTTTTCTGTTCTGTTGTTTTGATAAAGGAAATGGTTAAAAAAATAAGCACTTACATATAAGTAGTTGTGAAATTTCAGTTGATGACAGAAGAATTTAAGCTTTATCCATTGTTTCTTTCGTTTATGAGACTCATAGTCGGTGTTTGTCACAACTTAATGACAAGTGTCATTCTTAAGGGGACACTTCTTGCATCTTCAGTCATTTTAACAAGCGCTGTGAACATGTGCATGTGAACACACATGTGCATCTACAGGCACATACACATATATATACACACACATATAAACACCCACATACACAAATACTAATACATGCATATACATACACATATTCATGTCTTTATACACATTACTCATGTATACATATGACCATGTGGACACCTACATACATGCATGTATTCACATATATATATTACCACATGTGCACAAACACATACAAACATGCTACACAGAGTGTGTGTCTGGGTCACCATACTTTCTGGACTTTAACATCCAGGAGCTGGTGTTCCTGCTTCTGAGTCTTTGCATGTCCAGTCACCACTACTACATCTTTGCATCTCTTGTTAGAAAGAATCAGCTCGGGACTGTGATAACCATAATAACCCTGTGCTGATGGTTAAGTCTCTTCCCTCCTCTCCAATTCTCCACTCATCACTGAACACCAATTAAAATGCCCACAGGTCACAGGGTGTTTCAGACACCATCATCCCACATTAAGTTTGCTGTTGGTTTTGACCTTGGCTGCCATTGCTTATTCTTATGTTGCCATGTTTCCTGCTGTGGGAGCGAATGGAGGAGGGGATTGAAGTATTGCAAGAGATGAACTGAGGTCCCAGTATGGCATTTAGTCATTTAAACTATTGACATAAAACACAGCCCTCACCTCAAAGAGAGTAAGTCTATTTTGAAGCCAAACATGAGTGACTTGACCTGGGGACATGGATTCAGGTTATCCCAAGGAATGTGTTCCTATAAGGAAACGGTTTCATGAACAGCTTTTAGTAACAGAAAAAAGACCTATTTCTAGGCACTTTTGCAAGTGGATTGGTGGGAATATCGGCACCTGGGTTGTTGCATGGACGTGGGGAACCTGCTGTAGTCTCAGATGCTAAGGACCTTCTTTGCTTGGGTTTGGTAGAAGCTAGTGGTTTGCTAAGTTAATGTAATCACAAAAGGTGTCACCCCGATAATCACAAGGATGTTGCTTCAGACACAGATTTGATCAGTGAATTAACAGGACCTAAGGATAACCCAAACTATCCAAGTCTCCAAATTCAATTAGTTCTAGCCAGATAACTGATATAGGCATACATTTCCTCCATAGAAACTTCAGTTCCAATGAGCATATAACTTAACCAGCTCAGAAGTGGGCTGTATAGGATATGCCCAGATGCCTGAGATCCATTACAGATTGGAAGTATGGGGAACTATAGCTTTATGGTTCATTCTCCCAGTTTTGTTAGTGTGGAAGGGTAGGGCAGCTTCCATCTTGCATGGAGACAGACTCGCATGGGTCTTCCACTTAATCAAGGATGGGTAATCAATGAGATGTTGTATCTCATGCTCCAATAATTTTGCATCCCCGATGAGGCCTGGATGGGATTGTCTTTATCTTTGTGAGCACAGCCCTGGTGCTTGAGGGTTTTAAATAGAAACATTGAAACGAAGAAAGTCCTTTTAAATGTGTACAATTTTTTTTTATTTACAGCTGCAGCTGAAGGAAAAGGCCGAAGTGGGGAAGACTTTTTTCAAAAGGTAAGTGGCATTTTGCTCTTCTCTGGCTTGGGGGATGTATAGGAAATCACCTTGGATGCAGGAGCTGATGCAGAGTCATGGATGGGTGTTGCTTACCGGCTTGCTCATCATGATTTGTTCAGCTTGCTGTTTTATAGTGTCTGGACCACTATCCCATGGGTGTACCACCCCCTTCAATGACCTGGGCCTCTCTTACTGATCACTAATAGAATATAGACTTGTTTACAGCCTGCTATTAAGGAGGTGATTTCCCTGTTGAGGTACCCTTTTCTCAGATGACTATAATGTGGGTCAAGTTGATTTCAAACTAGCCAGCACATTCTTCATATTATATTAGTGGCCCACCCTATTCTCTGTGGTCACATTTTAACTCACAACATCTGTCGTTGCCCTGTATCCAAGTAAGCCGCTGGGGGTGAAGGATTCGATGTGTATCATTCTAGAGGAAAGCTTAAACCTCTTCACCTTCTAATGTAGGAAATGATTCTTTAGAAAATATTTACTGTCACAGAGAAATAGACCAACACAGTAAAGTGCCATTTATTAAATGTATATGTTTGGTTTGATTGACATATTTCAATTGCCTGTCATTTAATATTTTTTCTATTGCCATCATTGCAAGTCATCTCTAAAAACAAATGTAATCAATCTGGGAAAGGAAAAGACTTAATCTATGATCCAATACATTATATTGAAATAGAACCGTAGATGTAATCTTCATCTTTTTGCATACGCATATGAAAGTGACTTTCAGTATTTTCTGGGTAACAGGGCTTGGATTAAACTATTTGCATAAGGTCACTCTGGGTGTGTGGGGTGTGTGGTGTGTGTGTGTGTGTGTGTGTGTGTGTGTGTGTGTGTGTGAGAGAGAGAGAGAGAGAGAGAGAGAGAGAGAGAGAGAGAGAGAGAAGCTTGTTTTACAATGTTCCCTAACAATTATATCTTTAATTCTTTGGCTCTGTCTATTCTTTACAAGGGAAGGAGTGGCTCAGCTTATCAGTGGTCTCTCTAGTTTGTTCTCCATGCCTAACAGCAACTTTCATCTCAGCACATGGAAGTGATCTTCCAGGTTGTTTTCTTCCTTGTGGGTTTTTTCTTTTGGGCAGTGGTTCATGGCTTACTCATTGTCTACCCCGTTTCCTCTTCATCTTTTTTTCCCTCCTCTTGTGAAAATGATCCTAATCAGCCCTTTCTTGGCAGGAAATTGTGTTACAGTGTGTAAGGTGGGGATGGATGCGGAGGTGTCTTCCCCGTGTGACTCATCAAAGCGAAACGCTGTTAGGTACCTGGGTCTTGATGGCTGATGAAGTCCACTTAGCCTCTCTGTGGCCTTTGATGGGATCCCCAGGACTCCTCTGTACGGGGCTATGCACGGCAACCCCCAAAGCACACATCACATATTTTAAACAAAGGGTTTTTTTTTTAATTTGTAATCAGATATTGGATGTCTCTTTGGAAATCGACCAATAAATTGTGCCCTGGCTCAGGGCTAATGGCATAACTTACTTGGAAGAGATATTCCTTGCTGACTAATATATTGTTATCACCCCAAACTCCTGCCCTTTAGGAAAAAAGGATTTCTTTTAGCATTTTTTTGAAACTACAGAGTTAGGGAGTGTGGCCTTCTAGAGGAAAAATTGCTTCAAGGAAAGCTTGGTCCACTGTAATGCAGAATGGATAGGTCAATTGTCTCAGCTGAGGCGACCTTAGTCTTTAGTCAGAAGGGTGGTAGAAGTGATAAAATTCATGGTGTACCCTCTACTGGCCATTCATTTTTCTGTAAGTGTTGGAAGCCTGCCCCTCCTCTATTTTGTCTCATCATTTAAAAGCGTACTCAGTTAACTGTGACTTACAAAGGCGCCTTTTCAAATGCCGAGTCTTTATGCTTAAATGTAGTCTTTTCTTTTTCTTTTAGATTTGGGGGTGGGGTGGGGACATCCTTATGGAGAACAGGGAGGGGTCAGGGAGGAGGTATGGGATGTGGAACCGGGAGGGGAATTAAATCTGGAGTTTAAAATACATACATACATACATACATACATACATACATACATACATACATACGTAAAAGATAAAAAAGAAAAAATATTCATGAAATGTTCAAGAAAATGAATAGGCTAGAGGTCATCATGCAAAATAAAATAAAACAGACTCTGAAAGAAAAAAATGTATCTGTGTGCTTCTGTATAGCAATGCATGTTAGGCACAGTAGCTGCAGAATCCAGAAGAGGGCTTTGGATCCCCGGAGCTGGGGTTTTAGGAGATGCTGGGGTTTAGGAGCTGCTGGCCATGGGCACTGGGAACTGAACTGGGTCTCTCTAGGTGAGCAGCAGGTGTTCTAAACCGCTTTGTGATCTCTCCAGTGCCCACTGATACTGTTTCTCTCTCTCTCTCTCTCTCTCTCTCTCTGTGTGTGTGTGTGTGTGTGTGTGTGTGTGTGTGTGCAAGTGCATGCATGCATGCATGTGAGTGTGTTTGTGGCCCACACACAGAGAAGTCAGTACAGTATGGAAATATTTCTGTTTTCCTTAATAATGATCCAGGGGAACATCTTATTACTTTATGCTTCTCTAAGTAACTTGACCCTTGAATTAAGTGATCAAATATCCTGGATGTTATTGTCTGGTATTGAATAGGTAGCACTTGTGGCTTTTCTAAACCGGCTCTTTGGCAGTTTAAAAAGAAATTTTATTTGGTTGTACTTTCTTTTCTGAAAAAGAGTGGTCTCGGGCATTTTCGTGGTGGAGAAATGGATTTGGGAATGTTTCCTTTTCCTTTTTTTTTTTTTTTTTTTTTTTTTTCCCCTAACCCCCAGTGAAGTGAGAATGGTCGAGAACCATGCGCGCATGCCTCCCTTTTCTTTGTATTGACTGAGGAGTTTGTCAATGTAGGTGACCATTGGTCACCCACAGTTTCTGTTGTTTGTTACCACCATGACAACAGACTGGACAGGTGTAATGTGGATCCACCCCCACCCCAGGTTCCTTTTGACTTTCTTTCCTTAGTTTTCCATTATTTGTTTTGGAAGAAGATGAAAAACTTTATTTCCTATGAGCCTAGTTACTCTGGAATTACTGGGGAATCTTAATCTCCTATGAATAAGAGAGCAAGAAACTTTGGGGGCTTGGCATTGGTTTTGTAAGTTAAGTAGATCTTCTCTGGTGGTGGTGGGTGCTGTTGGGAGCCATGCGGTATGGCCTGTTCCCCAGCTCTGGAGGTTTGGAGAGGCCAGGCTCTTCTTGGCTCTAGACAGCTCTTAAGAGGGAGGTATTGGCAGTGATGTTTCTCAGGGCTTGATGGGAACATGGCTGTACATTTGTTTCTTCCTATTTGAATACTTCTCTGGGTTATGCTTTTCATCTCCTAATAATGAGACCTGTTCCCTTGTAAGAAAGGAATCCTAAATTCTTCCTGTCTGATGGGTCTCTTGGGAACGCTAAAGAAGAAGCAAACCTGGCTTCCAAAAAGCTTGACTCTGAGGGACCAGGCCCTTAGCTGGAGGCATTAGAGTGAGAGGGAGAGAAAGAGTGAGCTGGTTTCAAAGCTGAACTCACGGACACTGATGCCACCGTCCTTGGAAGCCATGACTGTGGAGAGAAAGCGGTTCCCATATGGCTCCTGTCCTTGGGTAGCACACTTGAGAAGGAGATTGTAAATGTCATGCATTGGGCAGGAAATGTAGGACATGATCTTTTTTCCACTCTTGAGACTTCAAGGCTTCCTTGAGACCCATGTTTTGAGTAGGATTTTGATTTTCAGAGATGGCCTTCTTTAGGAAGGGAGTGTCTTTGGTATAACTGGTGTGTTGAGGGAAGAAATGTCTTGTGGCTAAGCTGCCGGGCAGGGTTTAATGGGGTTATGGTGTCTTCTATACCCATAGCCCCATAGTGTCTAAAGGAGGTTCTGGGCTCTGTGGAAAGACATCTTTGCAAGAACCAATGGGAACCTTTGTAGAGGCAGGGATACCCCTTCATTCATATATATATATATATATATATATATATATATATATATATATATATACACACACATACATATATTCTTTTAGAAAACAGGTTAAACTTTATAAAATCATTTCATGTGGGCTAATAATGGCGTCTGTTTTTCCACTGGAAAGTCATAAGGATGAGTGGAAGGATTTGAATCCAGAACTCAGCAGATCGTTTGTTCCATGAGTTGTTTCTTCAGAAAGAGTAAAAAACTGAAAACGGTTGCAAATGCTGTTGTGGCTCAGTCCAGTAACGCCCACACTTGGTTGGCTAAGGCCCACACTTGGTTGGCTAAGGCAGGAGAATTGCAATAAGTCCCAGGCTAGCCTGGGCTATATAGTGAACACTAGGTTAACCTGGACTATAGTGTCAGACCTTGTCTTAGAAAACAAAACAAAACAAAACAAAACAAAACAAAACAAAACAAAACCACAAACCAAATCAAATCACTCTTCAAGATGACCAGATACTTGGCCATACAGTTTGCTTTTCCGATACTTATGGCTGTTGGATCTTGAGCCCGGGAACACAGGCCTGCTGCGAAGATCTTCTGCCCTGACTCCTGCTTTATTAGCTTGGGGTTAGGAACACATAAATACTACCCTCCCAGATAAGCATGGCAGTCTCAGCAAAGATTATTTTCTTTAATGAGGTTTTGCAACATGGGTTCTCAGCGATTGTGATACCTTTATTATATTTTGGATCATAAAATGGCCAAGTTCGGAATGATGTCTATAAAATAAATGTTACCGCATTTAATTTAAGTTCTGATCCTTGTGTGATATGTCACTTAAAAATGTATTTTCAGGGCGGAAAAAAAGCCGAAAGTTTTGGCTGCTGCAGTTTATTTCTGGCCCCGTTTTATGGAAAGGAAACAAAACTTTCTGAGAAATGGATACGAATAATTTAGATTTGGCAAGGCGTGGGAAATTGGGTTCTGTTTGTAGGATTAAGGAACTGTTGGCTATCACTTTAGCATATGTTACAATTAGCATTAAACCACCAGTGTAATGATAAATGGGTACAAAGAGGCAAGGCCAAGAGCCTTTGAGGTCCAGGAGCGCTTGCTGGGAAGCATCTTCCAGCTCAGTCACCAACGGACCATGTTGTAGCTCTCCCATTTCTTCAGTCCTGGTGTTAAAGATCGGAGGGAACTTGAAACCTCAAAGCAGTGTCTACAAGTCTGCTCATAGGATTTTAACCTGCTGAGGCTCCAAAGGAAGGTTCCAGCTCAGTTGTCCTGGTAGAAAGGTGTGGATGGGCATTGGTTCTTTAAAAGGAGGTCAGGTGACTTTAAGCCAGGGTTGGGAGGCACTGGGATGGAGTGTGGGTAACAGGTAGGGACAGATTCTACACACATGTGTATCGCCAGTGCCGATAAAAGTGATTCTGGAGTCACATGCACTATATATATATATAGAATGATATACCTTATTTATAGCTCGTGTGTCCTTTACTCTCAACTTAAACTCTCTGTTCAGCTTCATTCCATAAAATTTAATGTTACAGATCTGGAGAGATAGCTTTGTGGGTGAAGCACATGTCATGCAGTCTGAGGACTGGAGCTCTCACATGCTGAGAACCACTCGAAACCTGGGCAGGCATAGTGGCTCCCTGTCACCTGAGGAGTCAGAGATAGGAGCTTCCGAGAGCAATCTGGACAGCCAGACTAGCTGCTCAGAGAACTCTGTTTTCAACTGAGAGACCCTCCTGCAATCCATCTAGTTTCTGTTTGGGGACCATCTGGTTAGGACTAAGAGATGTCTGGGTTGTGTGGGACCTCAGAGAGTTCCTAGGCTATTGAATAGATGGGGGAAACAGGACGTTGGGAACTGAAGCCATTTGCCCAAGTTGTGAACAGACAGCCGCTGTGTGGCTCTTCTGCCTAAAGCTTCTCCTAGGTCATTCGTATCTTCCCCAAATCCACACAGGCCCTTTCAAAGAGAAAGGTGATCTCACCTCTGTCTTCTTGTTAACTGGAACACATAGAACTTAAAGATCACTTCTAGAAGTACTATGAGTCTGATCAGTTTTGAGTCCTCTCCCAACACATACACAAAGGTGCCACGGGCCTCTTGAAAGGCTGGTGGGAGTCAGGGTCTGCGAAGTAGGATGTTTATAACTTGGATGGTCCAGAGGCAGGGATGCTGTATTGAGGTAGGATCGACAAGATCTGGCCTTCAGCATTAAATAGCCAGTGGCTGTAGAGTGTAGCACTGGCCATGGAAGACCTGGTGTCAGCTCTCTTGCAAAAAAAAAAAAAAAAAGGTGTAATTTCTTATAAATCTGGGAGCAAAATGAGCTGACACAATGCTCTCATGCCAGGTTTATAAGCAGGAAGGTATAGTAAGAAACCTAAGTAGAGGTTTGATTGACAGAAGACAGTAGAGATTGCATCTTACAGACAAAGGATGGTGGAACAGGTGCCAGCACCATGGATGAGGCCCTCCTCTGAACACACATGCAGTTTAGAATACATATGGCAGAGCTTGTCTCAGGGTAGGGTTGAGTTGGTTGCGTCTTGTGTTTAGAATACATATGGCAGAGCTTGTCTCAGGGTTGAGTTGGTTGCGTCTTGTGTTTGGAGGATCCTTTTTTCTTGATTCTTCTGTCTCATTTGCTGCCTTGATTTTCTTTAAAATTTATTTTTCTTTTGCAATGCTGGGGATTGGACCCAGGACTTTGTCTAAACCAGCATGTGCCCTACTATAGGGCAATACCCTAGAACCAATTTGTTTCTATTCAGATGTCTATATCTTAGGTTTTCAAGGCAGACAGGTTTTTATTACCTATATTCTTTTCCTTTTGTAGTTCCCTCCTCCCCTCTTCCTCTCTCACCTTCCCTTTCTCCTGCTAATGACATGGTAAACCGACATGCAACAGGTAGTTGGTCCCCTTAAGAGCCTTACTCTGTTGATCCTAGATTGTGAAGTATGGAATCCTCTGGGACAGAAAGGCTGTGGCTTAATTAGGATGGACTGAAGTTACCAGGACAGACTGAGATTCATTTTTTCTTTAAAGATTTATTTATTTATTTATGATATGTAAGTACACTGTAGCTGTCTTCAGACACACCAGAAGAGGGCATCCGACTTCATTACAGATGGTTGTGAGCCACCATGTGGTTGCTGGAATTTGAACTCAGGACCTCCTGAAGAGCTGTCAGTGCTCTTAACCGCTGAGCCATCTTAGCAGTCTGAGATTCATTTTTTTAATGCGAGAATAATTATGTTTCCAGAATGGGCTACACGGACAGTATAAGTGACTTGTCCAGGTATGGCTTTTTATCTCTGTAGCTCAGGAAATGGTTTGCATAGTAGCTGCAGTATCTGTCACTCTGGTTCCTGCGTGTGGCACCCACTTTCCTTGAGGATTCCATGTTTAGCTTGTTGGTCTGGAGCCCTTGACTGGTAATGGGGTTCACCCACGGGCTGCTCGGGAACTTCTGTGACCTACTGGGTTGGGTACAGGGCCATAACCAATATCACCATGCAAGCTCTTTGTTGGTATTGAATAAGGACTGTTCTGTTAGACTGGAGAAGGACTAAGAGCATGAGTGCCATTGGTGGACAGTGTGGGTATCAGTGATGTCACAGATAGTACAGGCCTGGTGGACTAGGGGCACCAAGTAAGTCAGTGCTGTGGTGCTCTAAGGGATCTGCTTAAACTGTGGAGCCAAGGTGACCTGGAGACTTTGGGGAGGTATGCATGAAGATAAAGAGGCACAAGAATCTTTGTAAGATGTCCTAGAACAAAGAGGAACAGCAGGAGAGAATTAGGGGTGACTACTGTCTCTCCTAAAAAAATTGCGGGCACATGACGGCTACTGGAGAGCTATTTTTCGATGGCAAAGCAGAATTCTATCTACTTCATTGACTTCGAAGTCCAGGTAGGAATGTTAGAGACAACATTCAGGGGAGACCATGACAATGGAAGTTGTTATCTTACCAGGAGTGAACGGATGCCCAGGAGCAGCAGAGGGTATGCACAGAGTTGCCTGTGAAGATGGATTTTATTTTCTTAGTCAACTCTTTAGTCTTAGAGAAAATAACAAACATGCTTTAAGGTAAATAATGACGAGAGCTTTCAAAAGGCCATTTGGAAAAACAATGGCTAAAGTTCCACTGTGCTTAGCAATAGGGTGCTTGCCTTGTATGCATGAAGCTCTAAAATCCAATCTTTAGTCCTGCCCTCTAAGGAGGGAGGGAGGGAGGGAGGGAGGGGGCAGGGAAGGGAGGGGGTTATGATATTGTTTATTCTTTGCACAGATGGAATCTGAATTGATTATCACTGAAGTCATAGTCACAGGGAGAAAGCTTCATTTATTTGACTCTCATTACCCCCTCCATCCATCTTCCTGTCTTTCTGCTTCTCTCCCCTCTTTTGGTCTGGCTGTCTCTGAGATACCGATCCTGTCTCACTGTGAATAGGCACAGCATGTGGCGCACCCAGAGTTCACAGACTACAGAGTCACCTCTTCCAAAGAGCCTATGTGTCAGCCAGGGAGCAACAAGAGCTAGGGTTTGTGACACAGGGCGATAGAGAGTGTCCAGTGACTCCACCTAGCGAAGGAGACAGAGCTTACTGTCCTGAAAGCACACAGGTTGGAGAAAGCCAAGGATGGGTAGCCCAACAACAGGGTTTGTTCTCCCATGATGCATCAGCATTGGCATTCAGTCACAGGTCTGCAGTAGCCCTGGAATCCTCCTCCCCTCCCCCTCTCTCCATCCTCCTCCCCATTCAATTGACAGATACACAGATTTATGCTTTCAGCATGATTCTCTGATTGGTATCTGTAGATGCTGAGATATGGTGAAGTGAAGCTGGTCGGCCCTTCCTGTGATTATATTGTGGCAGAACATTTAAGATATACTCCTGGCAATCGTTGAACTATGGCAAATCAACGGGGGTGTCACCGTGATGCATGGTGGATCTGAGCATATTTCTCCTGCCTTACTAAAACAACATTTTAGAGCTAGAGACCAGCTCAGTTAGCAGAATGCTTGCTTAGCAAGTCTAAAGTTCCATGTCCAATCCCTAGCACCATTTGAGCTGGGCAGATTGGTGCACACACATAATTCTAGCGCTCAGAGGCAAAGGCAAGGAGAATCAAAAGTTCAAGGCCATCCTCAGCTACTTGGCAAGTTTGAAGCCAGCCTGGATGACTTCAGATCCTATCTCAAAATATATTTTAAAAATTCTAATAGTTTTTGTGTACAAAAGTCAGGAACAGAGATTTCCTCTCAGTTTCGGGTTGAAGGTTCAGCTCACCGGGTGTGTGCTTTGTGTGAGAAGCACTTAGTCCTCCTGTGTTTTCCAAGGCTCTGATTCTCCTTGAACTTCTCAGGGAGTTGGGTAGTGAGATCTTTGATGATGGGTGCCTGCCACCAAAGTTAAATCTAATTAATCTTGTTAAACATGATACTAAGAAACAGGGTCAGACCTAGTAGGGGGTTTCTTTTTAGCCCCATACCTCACACCCAGTTCATGGCTAAGTAGGATCTGGACAGGAGTGGCCATTTTTTCATTAAAAATAAGCCAGAATCATCTTCTGTCCCCTTCTCTGTTGACAGCAATGTCTCGTGAACTAAGCAGCCTACAGATCTCATAAAGGATTGAATTGAAGAAAGACTTGAGCCTACACCTACACTTAATAGGCACTATTAAGAGGTGTGGTCTTGTTGAAGTGGGTGTGGCCTTGTTGGAAGAAGTGTGTCACTGTGGGCGTGGACTTTAGGACCCTTTTCCTAGCTGCCTGGAAGCTAGTCTCTCCTAGTGGCCTTCAGATGAAGATGTAGAACTCTCAGCTCCTCCTGCACCACTCCTTCCTGGATGCTGCCATGTTACTGCCTTGATGGTAATGAGCTGAAGCTCTGAACTTGTAAGCCAGCCCTAATTAAATGTTGTTCTCTATAAGAGTTGCTTTGGTGGTGTCTCTTCACAGCAGTAAAAACCCTAACCATGACAACTATACGTGTCGCTGTTTCTCTGTCTACTGTTGATGCCTGTGTAGTTACAGTGTGACACAGTTATCCTTCCTATCAGCAACAACCTCCATGTGGATGCATTGACTCTTTGGATACTAAGTGGTACCAGTTGTATAAAGAAGAAGCTGATAAAGTGTTTGTGTACCAAAAATGTTTGCCTACAAACAAACTGCCATGGGATAATCAATCATCCATAGTTTCCAGAGAAGGGTGTAGTTAAACTTCTTTATAGGCTGAAGTGTTATAAGCCAAATTAGAATCCAAAGAATTGCTTTCCTTTACTACTGAGGATCTTCACACAAATACACACACACACACACACACACACACACACACACACACACACACACACCCCTACACACCTGTTGAATCATAACTTGCTTATTATAGCCATGGGATAAGAAGGCACTTAGCCGTCCTTGCTGAATGAATGAAGGAAATGATACACTCACTCATTAAAAGTGTTGAGTTAGAGGAGACAGTTCAGTGGGTAAAATAGACACAAGCATGGGGACGAGAGTCTGGCTTGCCCGCCCTCTCTCCCTCCCT
>CACVCL010022815.1:0-31655 GCA_902729485.2 Mus minutoides
TGATATTACAATTCTAAGCATTTAGGCACCAAAAGAGAGCACCCACATTCATAAAAGAAACACTACCACAAATAAAACTATAACTGATCTTCACACAGTGAGAACAGCTCTCTAGATAACAGAGTGGTTCTTTAGACAAAAAAAAAATGTAGAGGAGTTCTGGAGTTAAATAACATAATTCTGATTCTTCGATTCAGTTTTGTTGATCTACCAGTCTGTTTCTGTACCAGTACCAGGCAATTTATATCACTATTATGCTGTAGTACAGCTTGAGGTCAGAGATGGTGATTCCTCCCGAAGTTCTTTTACTGTTCAGGATTCTTTTGGCTATCCAGGTTTTTCTTCCATATGAAGTTGAGAATTACTCTTTCCAAGTCTATAAAAAAATGTGTTGGAATTTTGATGGGGATTGCATTCAATCTGTAGATTGCTTTTGATAGCATGGCCATTTTCACTATGTTATTACTACCTATCCATGAGCATGAGAGATCTTACCATCTTCTGATTATCTTTTTCAACGTTTTTCTTCAGGAACTTGAAGTTCTTGTCATACAGATCTTTTACTTGCTTGGTTTCACCAAGATGTTTTATATTATTCATGGCTTTTATAATGGATGTTATTTCCCTAATTTCCTTGTCTAACTGTTTACCATTTGTATAAAGGAAGATTACTGATTTGTTTGAGTTAATTGTGTATCCAGCCACTTTGCTAAAGGTTTTTATCAGATGGAGGAGTTCTCTGTTAGAATTTTTGGGGTTGCTTACATATATTACATCATCCACAAATAGTAATATTAGACATCTTCCTTTTCAATTTGTATCCCTTTGATCTCCTTCAGTTGTCTTACTGCTCTGACTAGAACTTAAAATACTATATTGAATAGAGAGGGAGAGAATGGGCAGTTTTGTCCTGTCCCTATGCTTAAATTTTCTATATTTAGTTTGATGTAGGATATTGGATTGCTATTTATTGCTTTGATTATGTTTAGGTATGTGCCCCGTATCCCCGATTTCTCTAATACCTTTAACATGAAAGGGTATTGAATTCTATCAAAGGTTTTTTCATCACCTAATGAAATGATCATGTGATTTTTAATCTTTCTGTTTGTTTATATAGTGGATTATGTGATGGATTTTCATATAATGAAACATCCCTGCGTCCCCAGTATGAAACCTCCTTGATCATCGTGACAAATTATGTCTTTGACATGTTCCTGGATTCAGTTTGTGAGTATTTTATTGACTATTTTTGCATTGATGTCCATAAGAAAAATCAGACTGAAGTTCTCTTTCATTATTATGTCTTTGTGTGATTCAGATACCAGGGTAACTATGGCCTCATAGAATGAGTTTGGCAGTGTTCCTTCTGTTTCTATTTTGTAGAATAGTTTGAGGAGTATTGAGATTAGCTCTTCTTTAAAAGTCTGGTAGAATTCTGCACTGAAACCATTTGGACCTGAGCTTTTTGTGGGATTGGGAGTGGGAAACATTTAATGACTGCTGCTTCTATTTCTTTAGTAGTTAAGGCTGTTTAAATAGTTTATCTGATCTTAATTTAACTTTGATAAGTTGTATCTGTTGATAAAGTCACCTATTTCGTTAAGATTTTCCAATTTTGCAGAGTACAGGTTTTTAAAGTAAGACCTAATGATTCTTTGAACTTCTTTGAACTTCCTCAGTGGAAGTTGTTCTGTCTCCCTAATGGACTTAGCAGATATTGATTAATATTTCACCCAAACACAAAATAATAGAGCTTCTTCTCTGCAGCTTCAGGAACTTTCTCCAAAATTAGCCACATACTGGGAAACAAAATAAATCTCAAAAGGTATAAGAAAATTTAAATAACACCCTGCATACCATCTCACTACAATGGATTAAAGCTGAACATTAACAATACCAGAAACAACAGAGAGTTTAAAAATTCATGGAAACTTAAGAACTCACTACTGGATGAAAAAATGGGTCAAGACAGAAATTAAGAAGCAAATTAAAAACTTTTTAGAACTGAATAAAAACACAGCAACTGAAACCTGTGGGACATAATGAACACAGTTCTAAGAAACAAGTTAAAAGCACTAAGTGTCTACATAAGAAAAATAGAAAGATCAAATACCAGTAAGTTAACAGCATACCTGAAAGATCTAGAACAAAAAGAAATAACACATAAAAGGAGTAAGCAGCAAGAAATAATCAAACTCAGGGCTGAAATCAATAAAATAGAAGCAAAATAAACAGAAAGAAGCAATGAAACTGAGAGCTTGTTCTCTGTGAAACCTAATATTGATAAACCCATAGCCAAATTAACTAAAAGATGGATAGATATGCTGCAAATTAATAAAATTAGGGAAGAAAATAGGAGCCTAAAAATAGACACAGAAGAAACCTGGAGAATTATAAAGATATATTGAGAAAAATCTGTGCTTCGTTGAACTGGAAAACAGAAATAAAAGGAGATATATATATATATCCTACCAAAGCCTGAGAGTTCTATATCTTGGTCCAAAGACAGCCAGAAGGAGACTATCTTCAGCAGGCAGCCAGGAGGAGGCTCTTTTTCCACTGTGAGTGGAGCTTGAGCTTAGAGACCTCACAGCCCACCCCCACAGTGACACACTTCCTCTGACAAGGCCACACCCCCTAATAGTACCACTTTCCATTGGCTGAGCATTCAAATACATTATTACTCTGCACAAAACTCAGCTCTAAATGGATCAAAAACCTCAACATGAGACCAGATATACTTAGCCTGACAGGAAAAAAAAGTAGGGAATAGTCTCGAGCTCTTCGGCATAGAAAAAGACTTTCTGAACAAAACAATGGTAACCTGGGAACTAAAATCAACAATTATTAACAATTATTAAGTTGAGCCTTATGACACTGAGAAACTTCTGTACAGCAAAGGACATTGACATTCAGACAAAGCAGTAGCCAACAGAATGGGAAAATAACTTTACCAATTAAACATCTGATAGAGGGCTAATTTTGAAATACATAAAGAAAACCTAGATGTTAAGAAATAAATTCCCCTATTAAAACAGAGGTACAAAAGCACACAGAGAGCTTTCAGGAGTACATAGAGAATTCTAAAAGATGATACACAAATGGTCGAAACACTCTTACAGAAATGTTCAACATTTTTAGTCATCAGATATATTCATATCAAAACTGCTCTGAGATTTCTTCTTACACCTGGCAGCTCATAATGACAAGGATATGGATTAAAGGTGGGGGGATGAGCAGAAACTTATACAGTCACTATGAAAATCATTGTGGTAGTTCCTTAGGAAACTGGGATGGAGTAGATTTACCAAAATACCCAAAGGACTCTGCATGCTACTACAGAGACACATGCTCATCCATGTTCATTGTTGCTCTATCCATAATAGCCAGGAATTGGAAGCATCCTAGATGTGTGCAACAGCAGATATAAGGATAACAAAAATATAGTGCATTTACACAACAAAATATTATTGCATTGTTTAAAAATGAAATTATGAAATGGCATGTAAATGAATGAATGCATTATGAGTAATGCAATCCAGACCCAGAAGTCAAATTTGATATATATTCTCTTATAGAGAGAGTTATCTTTTGAGCCTTTGATAGACATGCCACAATCCATATAACCATAGATGTTAGTTATAACGAAAGAGAATGGTCTCACAAGGAAGAGAGAATAGAATGTACAATTGAGGAGTGACATGTGGGGAGAATGGTATGGGAAGATTAAATAGATATGGTGAGGAAAGAAAAGGGTAAGAGGGGAATATCAAAAGGGACAGGTAACACTTAGGACCACGTGAGAAGTGCTAGGGAAACCTAGTACTGTAGAAACACCCTAAGTGTGTGTGTGTGTGTGTGTGTGTGTGTGTGTGTGTGTGTGTAGCATGCATGCATGTATGTATGTATGTATGCGTATAATGAAAATCTGAATGGAATCACCAAAAACAGGGAGACAATGTCCTCACTAGACATTCCTCACTACCAAGGGAAACCTCCAGAGCCAGGAATGGGTTACATCTAGGTCTTCCCTGGGAGCCCCCAGACAACTGAAGGAAATTACCAAGGCTGTTGATTGCTCTCCATCAGCTCTATTTGCTGATGACAACACCTACATATCTAATTGAATGAAAATTAGTCACACTGGTGCCTAACTAGAGCCTTCCCCTCTGCGGGCTAGAGTTCATCTGGACTGGAAGATACATCTCTACTGAAGTTAATCTCTACTGGAAATTCATCTCTACTGAAAGATAATCTGACCCTGAGGATTAAGGTAAACACTGATACTGCCACATTCTACAGTGGTTCCCTACCTGAATGATATGCTGTTGCAATAGTGCCTCAAAAGTTGTGGAAGTAACCAACCACTATCCAATTGGAATTAAGTCCTACTCCATGAGTTGAATCCCTTATTGATGCTGCTTGGATGCCAAGAATCTGAAAATGGTTTACCATGGGCCTAGGAAGGAGATATTGTTCTGCTAAAAGAACATAGTAATAAAATGCTTCCTAATGACATTCTGCTATACCTAGAGATCACTGTCTTGTTGATCCTTCATTTGACAAGCTTCTTCCTACATTAACCAGAATCTAGTACATGGGCCAATAATTGGACCAATTCAGAGGGTGAGAGACCTTGGAACACTCATTCCTTAGTGTGGTGTCTTCCTCAAACTCACTTCCTTGGGACTCAGGGAGCTATGTAGAAGATGGAGTGGGAAAAATATAAATGCCAGTGGGATAGAAGAAACCAAGGAAACAGTGCCTTCCAGACAGTATACATATGTACTCACAGAGATCGTAGCAGCATTCATAAAGCATGCACATGTCCAATCCAAATGGGGTCCCAGCACTGAAAAGGGAAGTAAATATGAACACACACCAGTCTCTCAGAAGCTCTCAAATGGTCAACTGCTCATAAAGGAAAATTAATGTTTTCCAGGGATGTCTCATTGGGTATACAAACAACACGTAAGTATAGGACCCATGTCCAGCAATAGATAGTCAACACACAACAAACTTGATTGGGGGGGGGTATTTTTGTCTCATAATGCTTTGTCTGGGCACTTTTTTACCTTACTGGTTTTTTGCTTATGGTTTCCTGTTTTGTGGTTTGGAATTTTGTGTCTGGATGTTATTTAATGTTCATGTGTGTACACATATTTTTCACAATTTTTCTTTTGCTTTTGTTTTCTGATCCTTTTGTTTTAGTATAGTTTGTTTTATTTGCATGTTTGTTTTCTAAAGAGAAGAGTGTGTTGAGTTGAACATGGAGTAAGTATGGAGGATCTGCAAGGAGATGAGGGAATGGAAATTGTCACCAGAATATTTTGTGTGAAAAAGTATTTTTTTAAAGGGGAGAAAATAAAAGAATACAGCACAGCCATTTATGTCATCTATTAGCATACATCCCATTTCTTCCACATCCCACTACTAGAGGAAAGGGAAACATGAATCTTTGCTAAAGAAGACTTCTAAGTGTCTGGTTCATGACAAAATTTTTTAATTA
The DNA here is from genome assembly GCA_902729485.2 of Mus minutoides. Taxonomy (NCBI): domain Eukaryota; kingdom Metazoa; phylum Chordata; class Mammalia; order Rodentia; family Muridae; genus Mus; species Mus minutoides. Next base: position 5,510 of record CACVCL010022815.1, read on the forward strand.
GATATTTTCTTAATTTACATTTCAAATTCTATCCCAAAAGTTCCCTCTACCCTCCCCCTGCCCTTCTCCCCTCCCCACCCACTCCCACTTCTTGGCCCTGGCATTCCCCTATATTGGGGAATATAAAGTTTGCAATACAAAGGGGCCTCTCTTCCCAATGATGGCCACCGAGGCCATCTTCTGCTACATATGCAGCTACAGACACAAGCTCTGGGGGTTCTGGTTAGTTCATATTGTTGTTCCTCCTATAGGATTTCAGACCCCTTCAGCTACTAGGGTACTTTCTCTAGCTTCTCCTTTGGGGGCCCTGTGTTCCATCATATACATGACTATGAGCATCTACTCCTGTATTTGCCAGGCACTGACATAGCCTTATAAGAGACAGTTATATCAGGGTCCCTTCAGCAAACTCTTGCTGTCCTATGCAATAGTGTCTGGGTTTGTGACTGATTATGGGATGGATCCCCACATGACATAGTTCTTTTTTTTTTTTTTTTTTACATAGTTCTTGAATCAAATCTTTTTTCCAATCCCATCAGGCAGAAGTATATCTGTCACTCTCAGTATTTATAAATTTGCTTTAGACACACATAGTACAGTGGCCTAGATTCAGAGAATAGTATGTCCTTCTGTAACATGGTTTTTATGAAATGGATTTTATTTAATGTTCATTTTGCTTAACTTTTGACCATTATTTTGAATGTTTCTGTTCTCAAAACATATTTCAGTAATATTGTTCTTTAATCTTGAATCCATTACTTACAATCCTCTACATTTCTGACTAAATTATTAAGCTTCTTTCAGACAGGAAAATGAATCCCAATAGATATCAGTCAGTTGACAAGATCATTCAAGCATTTCTCCATTCTCAATTAGCTAAAAAAAAAAAATGCATCTCATTTCTCATCTGCTGTGAACATAACATCTTAATGTTTTCCTCAGGTCAGAGTGTAACCTTACCATAATAGCTGGCCAATTTTTGGCCAATATTTTTTTATAATTAGATCATATGGGATTTAGGCCTCCTATTGCTTTAGTTGCACGTGATGTGAGTAGTGCTATTTGAATAATGACCCAGCGAGGAAAGAAAATAATTGAGAAACTGACCTTGGCATATTGCAAAAGAAAGCATGGAGGCTTTTGACAGTATAAAACCTTCTAATTGCTAGATGACTGAAATTCACTGGGAAGAAGCTACCATTTTACTGAAGACTGACTATACGATTCAAACTGTTGGATAATGACTTTGGATTGCAGTATGAGGTATATTCCATTTGGGATGATTTATGAAAAGTATAACAATAGTCATTTGGGACCAAAAATATTTTTTGGAAACTATGTTTTCTATGATTGATGATTATACCTTAAGAAAGCATATGGAAACACCTAGTAAGTAGCAATCACACTCACAGTATAACAGATGAATGTTTGAGAAGGTTGGGATTAATGTACCAGTTGCATAGCAATGAATTCAGTGCAACTACGAATGAAGTTAGACACATGTAGGTTAAAATGTCTTTGGGGGATTTTTGTCACTTACTTGTCTGATGACCTTGCGCAAAGTGTTATCATTTTTAGGAAACTCCTTTGATTTAAAAATGGGTATGGTAGAGTTGGTGTTTTACTCTAATTAAATGATAAAAGAGTTTTTAAAAATATAGTTCAGAGCCTGGTATACAATAAACACTAGATTGTTGGGACTTATTGACAATTCTTGAGGATGTGGATGGCTGGAATTAGACAGAAGTTATAAGAAAGTTTTATGTCAGACAACCTTGTAAAACTGTACCAAGTCATATAATAAAATCCAAGACAAAAAGGAACAGTGAGCAGTTAATCTTCAGAACCTCTTCCTCCACCTTTTTAATCTCCATCTTCAACAATTCCTTCTGTTATCTTTGGGGGAAGTTCTACTTACTCTAAGAAAATGAATTCTATAACTATCTTACTGAAATATCTTTGAGAACTGCATATGAGAACACGTCAGTATTTCAAAAATCTTTCAGAAGAATTGGGTAAATTATTTGGTTCCAATTATGTGATTAATGATTTACTTGTCTCTGTAGAGAGAAATTGGAAAGGTCATACTTCAGGTAATTGACACCAACATCTGTCACTGGAGCAATACTTGCTCTGCAAGGTACCCAGGAATGCACAACAGCAAATAGACACATTTCATGCTTGCTTTTACACAGCACAACAGACCAGAAATAAAATCCAAGCTTCAAGAATCATCCAAACCGATCAAATGTACACAATGAAGAATTTAAAAAATCCTTCTTCCATATATTAGATTTTTACATTTAAGAATCCTGTTGAGGAAATATTATATATTCATTCTCCTACTAGAAAAAATCTAAATTACAACGATATGTTATATTTTATAGGAACATAAAAAATCACAATGCTATAATGCTATTACTTGTATGTTTAAACCCTGGGTGAAGTATAGTAGCAGATGTATGTTGGCCTTGATGCTGTTTACTGATTGCTCCTATCTTTTCTGATCACAACAGCATAACTAGTATGATAAAGTTGTTCTAATCAACTCAATTATTAAGTTCAAACAAAACAAAGGCAAGAAACTATTCTAAGGTTTCACTTTGAGGGCCAGCAAGATGGTTCAGTGGTTAAAGCCATTCATTACCAAGTTGATGGCCTAAGTTTAATTCCCATGACCTACATGGTGAAAGGAGGTAACTGACTCCAGCAAATTTTCCTCTGATCACCACACAAGCATCATAACACACACACACACACACACACACACACACACACACACATTCACACACAATTAACTAATTAACGAAATTATTAAAAGGTATGGTTCTAATTTTAATCTAAAGGCTAAAGTTTCTAAGAAATGCAAAAGGGGAGTTTATCTCCCAAACCCAGCAGTTTTTAATGTTCTAGTGACATTTATTTATAGTATAGATGATTAGTTAATCATTATAAATAGGTACTCTCTCTCTCTCTCTCAGGCAGCATGTCATATGGCATACACTGTCCTGAAACTCAATATATAGCTAAGGACAACACTGAATTTTCTGATTTTCCTGCCTCTACCTCAAAAGTTCTAGAATTACTGATGTGTCCCACCCTGCCCATTTTTTGCTTTGCTAGGATTTAACCTAAAGGTTTGAAGACGCTAGGCAGGTACGCTATCAACTTACTAACTAAGCTTCATTCCTTGCCTAATAACACATTTAATATAAAAATGAAAGTAATCTTTAGCTATTGAAGACATGAGATAACTTATATCCCAAAGTCAGTGCAGAGAATAAAACAAACATACTGTCCCTTGGCATGAACATTTAAGTTATCTGAAATTCTGTTTGCATAGGTTAAATTGTTGAACACTAAGCCCTCTTAATTCTACCATAAAACATCATTTTAATAAATCTTGTGTTTGCAGTACAGATTGATTTTAACTGCCTAAAATCCATTTGGAAATACATACTCTAGGCAGAATACTATTCATTTACATAGGAACAGAAGAATTATTTTAAAGTGATTTAACAAGTACAAAATAACTTTTCTTTTCCATCAACTATAATCCTAGGAATCTACAATTCCCAGAATCCACTTAACAACGTTTGATTTTGTTTTATGCTTTGTAGCCACTGAGGAATGCATCTGGCTTCAGCTGAAATTTGAACAAATGAAATCAAAGTGTGGTTTAGACTATGAAAATTGTTAAAGGGGAAAAGAATCTCAGATCTCTCTAGGAGATATCATATCCAGCCTCTGGTTCTTAGTCAATCAGGCAGTGACTGGCATGGGCTCCCTCTTATGGCATGGTCATTGATTGGCAAAGATTTGCATCTCCATTACCCCAGAATATCTTGTAGGCAGGATAGACTATATGTTGAAGCTTTTTGACTGGGTTGGTGTCCCAGTCCCACCACTGAAAATTGCCTGCTTACAGAAGATGGACATTTCAGGCTCCATATTCTCCATTACTAGAATTCCTCACTAATGTCACCCTCATAGAATCCTGGGAAGTTCTACTGAAGTAGGTTTTCACATTATCCCCTAAATGCCCTTCAATTCCAGTCATTTCTCCCCATATTCTTTCTCTCTGTCCCTCTCCATACACACCTGTTCCCTCCTGTCCTCTTACCATCTGCCCCGAGTCCACCCACAAAATTAATTCTATTTCCTCTCCCCAGGGGTATTTGATCCCAGGGGTATTGATGCATCCTCCTTAGAAGCCTCCTCCTTGTTACTTAGTATTTCTGGGTCTGTGGATTGCCCCATGATTATTTACTTAACAGCTGATATCCATGTATGGGTGAGAACATAACCATGTTTGTGTTTCTGTGTCTGGGCTACCTCTCTCGGAATGATTCTTCTTCTAGTTCCCTCTATTTACCTACAGATTTCATGAGATCCCATTATCAAGAAGGGGTGTGGAGCTTGGTGCTTTCCTTTGCTCCACTGGTTGACTTTCTACAATTGCATTGCAGTGTTTTTCCTGGTTCCTCCACCCAATGTGTGGGAAAAGATAAAATTTATAAAAACAGAGACCTTGAACTAGAACTCGAACAAGAAAAACAAAAAATTCTATCACTTACCATCTGCTTCCAAGACCAAGGGAGCTACAAGTATTCCCTCTACGAGGATACATATAAAAGTAATTCCCAGAAAACCAATTCACCAGTGCACATGCTTGACAATACTAGCTAGTGGAAGCTTCACAACTCCTATAAACCAAGAGCCTGAATAAATAAAATTTCACAGTGACCTGGCTTTGAGGAAAGAAATACCGTGTGATATTGCCTGGAGACATTGAGAAGAGACCAACTTTCTAAATTTTCCCAACTCTGAAATATCATAAATCTTTTCATATCTCTGGGACCCCAGAGACATCACTCTGTACTTGTTAAGAAGTTAATTGCCTTAGAAATCAAATTTGACTCAATAAAGAACCTCGTAAATTAGCCCATAAAGAACACTATATATCAGGAAAAAATAGGTGGTGGGACATGGCAGGTATGGAGGACCTTACAGAAGAGATAGGAAATCATAGAGCCTGCCTTTCAGGACCAGAAATGTATCTAGTTGTGTGTTATTTTTTATGAGTGATAGAACTAAACACAACTATAGTGTGTACAGTTCCTCCTACTCCCCTCTCAGTAGCCAGATATAGACCTGCCAGCAATATGCTGAAGGAAAAACTGTTATCCCACTACTCATTTACACGGGCATGTGTGTTTCGATGGGCTTAAGCAGTGCTACACCTTTAGATCTTGTCCACCTACATGCTTGTCTGCCACACACAAGGCAGGGAGGAACTTTCATATTTCATCTGTTCCTTGCAAACAGCAGCATATTGTGGATGCCTGAAATATTGCCACAGATGTGCAACTGGGACACACAACCTTAAGAACATTCTCTTCTAGAGGGAAGCTTTTCCCTGTGTTGGCCAAGTTCTGTGTTGTCTCATCACTACCATAACTTTAGCTGAGAATCATTTTACCCAGATCTAGCTATGATTTGCTCCTGCTTCATCCCAAGTCCAGATGATAAAAGAAACAGCTAGGATGAAAGCCTTCACATATTGTCACATATCCCAACATGCATTGCTGATGTTCTAAGTTCCTGCTCTTAGGTGTACACAGAATGGTAGCACAGGAGAACAACATAAATTCTTTTTTCTTTTTTTCTTTTTTTTTTTTTTTTGGTTTTTCAAGACAGGGTTTCTCTGTGTAGCCTTGGCTGTCCTGGAACTCACTCTGTAGACAAGGATGGCCTCAAACTCAGAAATTCACCTGCCTCTGCCTCCCAAGTGCTGGGATTAAAGGCGTGCACCACCATGCCCAAGCTAACATAAATTCGTTATCACCACATCTCTAACGGTTCCAACCATTCATCATCCTCACAATTTTTTCTCACATACAGTTCACATATAATCCTTGGTTTTGAATCCTATTCTTGACACTGTATGAAAATATTTAAGCCCATGCCATTGCATAGTAAGTCAAGTTTCTTAAACTCTTTATCACCACTTCTATAGCCACTATCNTAACATAAATTCGTTATCACCACATCTCTAACGGTTCCAACCATTCATCATCCTCACAATTTTTTCTCACATACAGTTCACATATAATCCTTGGTTTTGAATCCTATTCTTGACACTGTATGAAAATATTTAAGCCCATGCCATTGCATAGTAAGTCAAGTTTCTTAAACTCTTTATCACCACTTCTATAGCCACTATCGGAGACCCTTTTAAGTAGTATGACCAATAACAATATTACCTAGAGACTTTTTATCACCTGCCAGTGGCCTCGATGTCCACTGAAGAATTAACCATATCAGGTGCTGCCAAGAACTCTGCTGCCTATACAACATATATTTAAATCATTTGAGGATTAATATCCCTTAATTACTGTGGTACTGTTCAATTTTACTGTGGGATCAAAATGACAAGTCACAGCTAGTGATACAATGCTGAAATAAACTCAACATTTAGTGCACGCCAATGACATATCACACACATACAAAACAAGGAATTTACAAAGAATATTGTCCCAAAAACTAAATATGCTTATAGAACCACCAATAGATATGGCTAAAAAAAAATACCCCTTTAAGATATATTAACACTCAAAAGTATAGGAAAGGAAAGGAATTTCAAAACCTATGAAAGAAAGTCCTCAAGTCACATGTAAAGAAAACATATAAAGGACTATCCATTCTACTAGATGTGCAGATTTTAGCAAAGTAACATGAAAAATATTGAGGAAAGGCAATATTCATCTCCTAAAGATTATAAGTCTCTAGTAAAAGAAATCAAGGATATAAAGTGGAACAAATCCAACATAATTTATAAAAATAGTAAATGAAATTACAAATACAACAGAGAATATGGAGAAATTCAACAAAGACAAGATGATATTTTAAAAGAGCCAGTCAAAATTTTTGGAAATGAAATCTCAATAAGTCAGAAATGTAATTGTTAAATGCCTCTACAATTAGACCAAAAGGAAGAAAGCCACACCCACAAAGGAAAGGATCACATATTTTTACTCATGTGTTTAATTGGAGAATAGAATATGAACTACTCTCAGTGCTGCTATCCTACTCTCAGTGCTGCTATCCTACTCTCAGTGCTGCTATCCTACTCTCAGTGCTGCTATCCTACTCTCAGTGCTGCTATCCTACTCTCAGTGCTGCTATCCTACTCTCAGTGCTGCTATCCTACTCTCAGTGCTGCTATCCTACTCTCAGTGCTGCTATCCTACTCTCAGTGCTGCTATNGGAATTAAAATTGGACTGAAGCCTTTCTGCATAAGCAAACATCAAGAGAGGTTGTACAAATTGCTAAATTGAAGAAATTCATATAGCAGAGTTAACATCCAAACATTAAAAAAAAACCCTCAAGACTTAATAAAATACAAGCAATAATGTAACATTTAAGGGGGAGTCATCTGAATAACCTTTCTCAAAAGAAGAAATTAAAAAGAACAATAAATATAATATTGTACCGATATAATTATTACGATGTTATTAAACAGCAGGGGAAGGCAAACTAAAACCATGGTGAAATTTTGTTTCACTAAACCTAGAATGGTTTATATCAAAAACTCAAAAAACCTGGGCTGAAGCAGTTTTCAGTTAGCAAAAACTTGCTCAGCAGTTAAGAGCATTTGTTGCTCTTGCAGATGACCCAGGTTGTAGTCTTCTGCCCCACATGTAGTCTTGCAACTGTCTGTAATTCCAATTCCAGTAGACCCAAGGCCCTCTCTTGGTCTTCCTAGGCATCAAGTACTTATATGGTCCACAGACACGCATGCAGACAAATACCAACACATATAATAAAGAAGAGGAAAAGAAGAGGAGGACGATGTAAAGGGGAGGAGGGAGACAAGGAGGGGAAGAAGGGGGAGAAGGAGAAGGAGGAGGAGGAGGAGGAGGAGGAGAAGAAGAAGAAGAAGAAGAAGAAGAAGAAGAAGAAGAAGAAGAAGAAGAAGAAGAAGAAGAAGAAGAAGAAGAAGAAGAAGAAGAAGAAGAATTAATGAGAATAAGAAAATTTGAAAACTTACAAATGCTCTCAAGGATTGGTAGGTATGCAAATTAGTGCCATCACCATAAAAAAAATCAATATAGTAAATCCTCAGAATCCTAAAGTAGAAGTGCTATTAAATCCAACCTTTCCATTCCAAGCTAGGTAAAAATAGAAAGAGAAGAAAAACAGTATATGACAGAGGTGCTTGTTTATCATGACACTATTCACAGTGGCTAAGGCATAGAAATTAGTCTTGTTGGCTGCCCATGATGAACACAAAATTTAAATATAGTTATGGACATGAAGAAATTCTCTTCAAATGTAAAAAGTAAAATCCTATTATTTCTAGGAAAATGTATGCAACTGGATGATGTCATAGTGAGCAAAATATGGGTGAATCCAAAAGAGAAATTTTTTTTTTAATGTGAGGAATTTAAAGGGACATGAAAGAAGAACTATTAGAGACCAGGGAAAGAGCCAGCAACATGGAGAGAAGTAAGTTTGGTTAATTGGGAAAGTGAAAATATGATCAAACTACGTGTGTGTGTGTGTGTGTGTGTGTGTGTGTGTGTGTGTGTGTGTGTGTGTGTGTGCGCGTGCGCGCTCTAAAGTGTCATTATGAAATCCATTAGTTTGTAACTAATATATACTGATTTAATTTATTTTTAAACTAAAATAAGAATAAGATCATTATTGCAAAATGAGATTAAAACAGCAGAAGAAAAAAATATCGATGTATTTCAAAATCAACTATAGAACCAGAAAATTCCTTTTGAGAAGACACAAAACTCAGTCCCATAGGGAATGTTGGTACATTTCTTTCTGCAACATGTAATCTTATTTAGTGTTGCAGTGCTGATGGCTACCTATTCCCTTAATCATTCACTAACTCATTAATCCATTAAGTCAAGAAATAAATACATTCAAAAGATATTTCTAAATATTTAAAATATCACAGTGAACAAATAAGACAAAATTTCTCACAGTGTAGCTTATTCATCATTTAATAGTAGATATATAAAGTCATGTGCTAAGTGCTAGAAAATATGACTAAGCAAGAAAAGATTAATGATGACAAATATATGTCACTAAATGAATGATATTAGGTGTACATAATATTAAAATAGTGAAAGAATTTTGCCAATGAAGTTGTACAGGATTATAATCCCACTACACAGGAAATGAGGGCATGAGGATCAGAAAAGTAAGGTCATTCCTGCCTGCACGTTTCAAGACAGCTTGTGCAACTTAAAACCCTGTCTCAAAAACAAAAGGCAAATAAAAAGACTATAGATAAATGTATATTTATATGCATTATTTGTGGGGATATTCATTAGTACAACCTCTATGAAGGAAATTTATCAAAGTGTAAAGTTTGTGTATATTTACTTAACTCACAAAATCTACTCAAGTATTTACAAAAACCTGTAAATAATGCAGATATACATATATAAATGGATTATTTTCATAGCCAAATTTATATCAAAATAAAGTAATGAATCTGCAAACAACTTTAATTCCTCCTAATAGGCAATTTGTTAAATAAAATATGAGTATCCATAGAAAGAAGGAAGTATATATATATATATATATATATATATATATATATATATATATATATAGTCTATTTTATACAGAAAATGAAATGAAGAGAATGTGTTACACGAATCTGAAAATTTTTTCTGAGATACAAAGCATATGACAGAACAGTTTCCAAGTTTTACCACAAAGAAAAAATATAGACACATATTTTAACACGTCTATAATAGCTCTAAATGGATAGAGAGATTAATTCTGAAAAACAAAATAAAAGGCTCAAGTTATACAATTGGTTTTCACTGTTCTAAAATTTTAAAACCCACATTACTATTTCCAGAGAAAGAAACAAAAGGCACTGTGGCAAAAGTTGTACATTTTCCACATACATGAAATTCCTTCACACATTAGATCAATAGTCGAATGAACAGTACAAAATATCATGCCAACAAATTCTCAATGGATTGCAAATAATATTGGCTGAATGACCAAGCAATCACATTAAGGTCATAATTAGTAAGTTGTTGTTATAGATTGTTATTTAAAGATAGAGCACACAAACAAACCAGTGTCATTGTTCAATAATCAAAGCATTTGTTCAATAATCAAAGCAAAGACATGACACATGATAGAGTCATGGCTATATCTGGAAAGTAACTTTTATGTAACACGTTTAGGTATCCACTTCTTTCTTAAGGCACATAATTATCAAAAGTGTGAACAAGTGGAGTCAGGTGTAATGGCCCATGGCTGTAATCCCAACATTTGGGAAATGGAGCCAGGGGGATCTGAAATTCAAGGTGATTTTTTTTTCTTTTGTCTTTCTCTCTCTTTTTAGAGAAATGGTTGTTCCTTCAAGGCTGCTCAAATAGGAGTTGCTATAATTCTTATGGTTCTCTGTTTTGCTAGACTGACATCTTGAGCTGTTTTCACATAGCAGTGCAATAGTAACCAATCTTTCCTCCAGTAAATAGCTGTTGTACTACTGAGGAAGCATTTTTTAAAATAACAGCAGTTCTCTATACACTTGAATGTACATGAACTGACAAAACCACTGTCTAAAGCTGTTTTGACAAAAGACTTTATTTTTGCAAGGCTGCACTACAAGCCAATTAATAATGAGGGATGTGAGTGATTTGGAATTGAATAAACTTGACGCACATCTCTAGCAACATGCACTATAATGGCTCATTTCATTGCAGGTAGCGATAAAGCCTATAAGACAACAAATAAAATAATTCCCAGCTTGGTTCCATCCAATTTCTGATAAAGCTATTCAAATGTGGTATGTATCATTCTTACTTGTTCAGCAGGATGAACAAGGAGAAATTACCTCAGGTTTTTAAAGACATGATAGACAGAAGGCTATCTGATCTTTTGAATATTCCCATAAAGGCTTGGATAAGAAAGGTAAAGCATATGTAGGCAATTTTAATATCCTGTGATGGAGCCTCATTTAAAGATAATCTTCACATGAAAATTTTACCCAGGCTGATCAATCAAATGATAAAAACATACATAAATTACACACAAAAAAGCATATGAAAAATTAGGATTACCACAAATTGCAATATTCCATCTTGATAAAAATTGTATTACATATTCATTTTAAAATATGTTATGAAACCTGAGAGACAGAGTTAGACATGGGCTAGGAAATATTCCATGCAATATGTACATATTATTAAAAGCAATGGTTTATCTTCCTTATGATTCTCTGCATTTACATTTACATGATATTTTACTCTGATATGTAGCTGATTCCTTTAGGAGCATGTTTTTTGCTTTATGGTTTAAAATTTACCTACAGTTAATCTTATAAAAATTCCCCATTGATCATTGGGTACTACTTGTAAATGGGATAAATAAAGTTCTGGGGTGTTGTTTCAGACTGCAGCAACTTCAGGCAGGATTTAGGCACATATAACCAAGGAGACAGATTATATGATGAAAATGCAGAGTCAAGTTTCTATCAATCTTTTATTTATAGTGTTCTGCAGCCTATTATACAAGTTTGTGCAATAGCAATTTTTTCTCCCTAAGTTGGGGGGCAGGGGGTTGCCTGAATTTAGTGTGAAAGATGCTAGAAAATTACATTGCAATCCAGAATTTTAAGTGTTTATTAGAAGGTGACATATTTATCTGGATAACTACAAATATTTCTATGTGAAGCTTTAGGCTAACATCATAGTTTGTTAAAATAACATGGGAAGCTGTATTCTAATATGACTGAGAGGTTCCAATGGGCTCAAACTCACACACCACACAGATACAAATGGCACCCGAGTGAGTTTCCACATCAAATGGACTCTGCTGGTTAAGGTTCAGTTCAGACCAAAGCCTGGCACACAAACTGATGCTACTGCTAGTAAACTCAAGAGCCAAAGCTAGAAGATTCAAATGTGCCTAATAGTTTCACAGTCCAAACTTTATGGTTTAGAAATTAGAACCAGGCAACGTATAGTTTCAAGCTGTCCTTTGGAAACTGTCTAGTATGAATTCATTCCTACTATTTTATAAACTAGTAATAGATTTTGTAGCAAGTCTTTTTATGCCTTATCATTTTATGTGATTTTTCTCCAATACCTGTCAGAGTATTAAATATCCTTCTTAATCTTCCCATCTTCTAACAACATGTTCAAATAAAATGATATATTTGAAGATGCTGCTATAAATTATTATCCTCTTTTCATAGAATATTTATTATGTTCTGCTTTCAGTTATATTTCTTTCTTTATAGTCAATAATACATCAATTAATGACAAATTTAATTTTTTAATTATACTTTTGTCCTCTCGAGTCTTTGATGAAATTTTCCATAATTTTAATTCACTTACTTATATAGGCCCTATGTTTAAATATAAGACTTTATGTTTAAAAATATAAGACTTTATATTTTTAAATATAAAAATATTTTAACATATGCTTATTAAGTAACAGTTTTCAACCTTGTATTATCAACAGACTAGCCACACTGATTCACAGATAAGAAAATAAATGAATTTCTTCTTGCCATCATAATTTTGGAACACATTGTAGCTTTCATAATATACAACCCATAAACAAAGAAAAAATGCTGAATTCCTTTTCTTAAAAACTGAAGTCAACCCTGATAAGATTTTTAATTTATTGAAGGTCAAATTAAAATATTAATTAGAATACTAATTACATGAGATTTAACTTAGCAGGATTTTGCCCTTTTCTGATGCTTTTGCTTTAATTGATGTTTCCATTGGCAAATATTGGAAATGACTTGTAAATTAGAAAGTGGTAAATATACTGGGGTCAATTAATGATAGGTAGCATGTCAGAGTAAATTGATATTCACAAAAACAATTTCTCTGAAGTCCTTAATTGTATATTAGACAAGTCTTTCTTGTGTTTTGGGATGCTCCTTTCAAAACTAAGACTATTATCTAAAGCTTCAGAAAGTATTAGTAGTCCACAAGATCTAATTGTAGGCATACTGTTGAAGCTGGTGTATTACAAGTAGCATGCCTGAATTTCTTACAAACATTTGTCATGCTTTCTGCATCCCAATTTTCCTTCACATGTATATTTCTCTCAGTGGGGAAAAGATATCCAGGGCCTTTAAAAATGATTTAATTCTTAACACTAAAATCTTAGCAGCTGTGAGCTCTTGTACAACACAAAGCATAGCACACAAGTCAAGACATGAAGTACCCCAGTGAGAAATCTGAATTCCAAAGAAGATAATATAAAATGAGGAACCTTGCAAATGACAAGAATGTAGCATTCCTCTTTGATATCCATTTCTCTCTTTCAGGAATGGGTTGTTCCCTAAAGAATCAAACGCAATGTTTTTGTAAGCTAAGCTATAAGAATGATGTGATTTTACAGAAGGTAATAAATCTAGAGTTAGGTTATTGTTAACCAGATTTAACAACCCAGACAGAAGAGGGCATTACCTTTGTTGCCCTGGAACCCAATTTAAATGAGAATTTATAAGGATATTTGGGGCATATATATTTTAAGAGGTCACAAATACTACCTAAATGGCAATACGTTAACCCATAGAAATAATTTCTTGGTCCCCTGAGGATCCAAAAATTTGAATACCTTTACTATATAATAGAGAAGTTCCACTCTCAAGTAAATTATTCCATGAGTCCTTGTAAATATGAGAGAAGGAAAGGAGGTGTTTCAGGAACAATGTGAACAGAAACTTTTATCTAAGAACAAACACATTCATTACTCAAGAGATAAGAGGCTCTCGTTTGGGGGTGGGGGGTTGAAATTTTCCACAATCATTTTCACCTGTAATATTTAAATTTATTCCCTAAGAACTGCTTCAGAGAGACACTATTATGTAGCATGGGACACAAAGACTTGTTTACCAATGTGCATGGCTGGTTGCTACTTAAAGTCTGTGCTCCACTGATAAACCAACAACTTCCCACCATATGGACTGGGCCTGTTCTACAGAAACTGAGCAAGTGCATGAAAGCTTATACAGGCCTGACCTTCTGGATGTTTGNAAAAAAAAAAAAAAAAAATGCATCTTGGCTAGAGGTAGGAATCTGTGTCCATGTTCCTATCTCTATGTTAGCATTTTGTCTGGTTTAATCTTATGAAAGTCTTGTGCATGCTGTGACAGTATCTACAAATTCATATGTGCATCTAACCTATTGTGTCTGAAAAATGCTGTGTCCTTAAAATTGTTCACCATCTCTAACCCTTATAATTTTTGGGTCCCCTCTTCCAATAGATCCCTAAGCAATGGAGCAGGGGTAATGTCTTAGTTAGGGTTTTACTGCTGTGAACAGATACCATAACCAAGGCAATTCTTACAAGGACATTTAATTGGGGCTGGCTCAGAGGTTCAGTCCATTATCTTCAAGGCAGAACCATGGCAACATCCAGGGAGGCATGGTGCAGGAGGAGCTGGGAGTTCTACATCTTCATCTGAAGACTGCTAACAGAATACTGACTTCTAGTCAGCTAGGATGAGAGTCTTAAATTCCATACCCACAGTGATATATCTACTCCAACAGGGCCACACCTTTTAATATGCCACTCACTGGGCTGAGCATATACAAACCATCACAGGTATGATACAGGCATCCTCTTCAGAAATGAGGACTCCAAAGACTGCAAATTGTTCAGTTTGGGGTCTCAGTAGTAACTACTGTCTACTGCAAAGAGAATATTATCTCATAAGGATTAAACAGTGCACTGCTGTTTTGAAGTCTTTTAATCTTCCCATAGCTATCTGCATTTCTTGTTTTGAGTTAAGTATTATAACATGATTTCTATTTTAAGAACAATTTTAAAAATAAGATTCCAAAAGACCAGGAGAGTTTCAATGAAATATAAATATTAGAGAAGAAACAGGAATATATTCTCAAGTGGTGTTCAAAGAGGAAAAGATGAAATTAGGGAATGGCAATAAAAATGTATTTTTGGTGTAGGAAATTACGTGGTGATATGCAAGAAGATTGATAATTGAGCAAAAGAGGTCATTATTGAAGTGATAGCCTTAAGCCAACAAGTGAACACATACCGTGTTGATTAAGTAGAAAGTTGGTCCTTTTTAGGTCTACCTAGAAAGGTAGGTTCAGAAATATAACTTATCCACAAAACAGGAAGAAGCAAGAAAACTTTAGCAGTACACAAAGGTAGACAGTGCTGTGACAAGCTATGGAGACCTTTCATGCTTCTCCCCAAAGTTTCAACAACAGGAATAAATATCACCAGATGAAAGAGAAAATGGGGGACTGGGGAAAGGACCATTTATAAACCAAGGAGAAAAATAAAGAGAAATAAAAATAAATGAGAGAAAGATTTCTGAAAGTGAACCCTACCCTACTTGTCTGTGTTAGCTCTCTACTGGATGGGAGTGTATCTAGTGATTCACTTCTCCCCCACACACCTGAGACAGGGTTTCTCTGTATAGCCTTGGCTGTTCTGGAACTCACTTTGTATACCAGGCTGGCCTCGAACTCAGAAATCTGCCTGCCTCTGCCTCCTGAGTGCTGGGATTAAAGGCATGTGCCACCATACAAAATAGCAAAGTCAAGGGTGTCAGTCCTAACACTATGTTATAAGATGACTTTGACTTCAATCTCTGTTACTCATGTTAAGCCATTCTTTGGGAAGGTCCATATTTGAGGAAATAATCTATTTCATGAGAAGTCAGTGAAAAACCAAAGCATGTGACCAAAGGTGAACTTAGAAATAGATTCTCTCTGAAATAGGAAGGGAAAGAGCAGGATGCAAGGAACCCAGTGGGGAAGAAGGAAAAGGATTGTAGGAGCCAGAGAGATAAGAAGCTATACATGTGAAGTCTCACCAGTACGCCTAAATGAGGATGACAGACACGTAAACACCGAAGGGAAGAAGCCACAAGATCTCAACTGTAGACAGAACAACAGAATGGGGAAAAAAAATCATCTTCCTCAGGAAAGAAGACACCAATTGGTTATCCAATACCAAATAGTCAGGCCTGAAAATACATACATACAAGTCTCATTATATAACAGACTTGTTGTATTTATATACTTATAAATGTCTCTGTCTCTCTGTCTCTGTCTCTCTCTCTCTCTCTCTCTCTCTCTCTCTGTGTGTGTGTGTGTGTGTGTGTGTGTGTGTGTGTGTGTGTGTGTGTGTGTGTGTGTAAAAACAACAATTAAAGGAAGAGAGACTGAAGTTTGAAGAGAGCCTAGAAGGGGTATGTGGCAGGGTTTGGAAGAAGGAAAGGGAAATAGGAAATGATATAATTGCAAATAACTTAGAAAAAAACATATGGAGAAAAGGAAATAGGTACTCCCCCATGGAAGCCACAGAAGACTGTGGCTTTGGAAATTATTGTTAATTTGAATTCAAGTTTCAGACCATCTCAACCAGTGTTATAAACACTATAAATACTGTTCAGCTATTAATAGTGTAGTTATGTGGCCATAGATCACTAATACAAAAGGTTTGTAATAGTTTTCCAGGAAATAAACTATTAATAGGATTATATCCAGTGGTGAGAATGTTTAAATATAACTCAGTGGATATGTGTTTATTTCTACATGGAAAGAGGTATTTTTTTATTTTTTTATTAGATGTTTTCTTAATTTACATTTCAAATGTTATCATGAAAGTTCCCTCTACTTTCCACCTCCTCTGCCCTGCTCCCCTACCCATACTTCCTGGCCCTGGCGATTCCCTATATTGGGGCATATGAAGTTTGCAAGACCAAGGGGCCTCTCTTCCCAATGATGGTCAACTAGGCCATCTCCTGCTACATAAGCAGCTAGAGTCACGAGCTCTGGGGGTTCTGGTTAGTTCATATTGTTGTTCCTCTTTTAGGGTTGGAGACCCCTTCAGCTCCTGGGGTACTTTCTCTAGCTTCTCCATTGGAGGCCCTGTGTCCAACATATAGATGACTGTGAGCATCTACTTCTGTATTTGCCAGGCACTGGCATAGCCCCATACAAGACAGCTATATCAGGGTCACTTCAGCAAACTCTTACTGTCATATGCAAGAGTGTCTGGGCTTGGTGACTGATTATGGGATGGATCCCTGGGTGGGGTAGTCTCTGGATAGTCCATTCTTTCCACTTAGCTCCAAACTTTGTCTCTGTAACTCTCCATGGATATTTTGTTCCCTATTCTAAGGAGGAATGAAGTATCCACACACAGGTCTTCCTTCTTGATTTTCTTGTGTTTTGCAAATTGTATCTTGGGTATTCTAAGATTCTGTGCTAATATCCACTTATCAGTGAGTGCATATCTAGTGACTTCTTTTGTGATTGGGTTACCTCACTAAGAATGACACCCTCCAGATACATCCATTTGCCCAAGAATTTAATAAATACATTGTTTTTAATAGGTGAATAGTAAATGTACCACATTTTCTGTATCCATTCTTCTGTTGAGGGACATCTGGGGTATTTCCAGGTTCTGGCTATTATAAATAAGGCTGCTATGAACTTAGTGGAGCATGTGTTCTTATTACCAGTTGGAACATCTTCTGGGTATATGCCCAGGAGAGGTATTGCTGGATCCTCTGGTAGTACTATGTCCAACTTTCTGAGGAACCAACAGACTAACTTCCAGAGTGGTTGTAGAAGCTTGCAATAACACCAGCAATGGAGGAGGGTTCCTCTTTTTCCACATTCTCACCAGCATGTGCTATCACCTGAATTTTTGATCTTAGCCATTCTGACTGGAGTGAAGTGGAATCTCCTGGTTGTTTTGATATGCAATTCCCTGATGATTAAGGATGTTGAACATTTCTTCAGGTGCTTCTCAGCCATTCAGTATTCCTCACTTAAGAATTTTTGTTTAGCTCTGTACCCCATTTTTAATGGTGTTATTTGATTTTCTGGAGTCCAGCTTCTTGATCTCTTTGTATATATTGGATATTAGTCCCCTATCAGATTTAGGATTGGTAAAGATCCTTTCCCAATCTGTTGGTGGCCTTTTTGTCTTGCTGACAGTGTCTTTCGCCTTACAGAAGCTTTGCAATTTTATAAGGTCCCATTTGTCAATTCTTGATGTTACAGCACATGATATTGCTGTTCTGTTTAGGAATTTTTTCCCTGTGCCCATATCTTCTAGGTTTTTCCGTACTTTCTCCTCTATAAATTTTTAATGTCTCTGGTTTTATGTGGAGGTCTTTTATCCATTTAGACTTGAGCTTTGTACAAGGAGATAAGAATGGATCAATTCACATTCTTCTACATGATAAATGCCAGTTGCACCAGCACCATTTGTTGAAAATGCTGTCTTTTTTCCACTGGATGGTTTTAGCTCCCTTGTCAAAGATCAAGTGACCATATGTGTGTGGATTCATTTCTGGTACTTCAATTCTATTCCATTGATCTATCTGTCTGTTGCTGTACCAGTACCATGCAGTTTTTAATCACAATTGCTCTGTAATACAGCTTAATGTCAGACATGGTGATTCCCCCAGAGTTTCTTTTATTGTTGAGAATATTTTTTTGCTATCCTGGGTTTTTTATTATTCCTGATGAATTCGCAAATTGCCCTTTCTAACTAAGTGAAGAGTTGAGTTGGAATTTTGATGAGGATTGCATTGAATCTGTAGATTGCTTTCGGCAGGATAGCCATTTTGACTATATTAATCCTGCCAATCCATGAGCATGGGAGACCTTTCTATCTTCTAAGATCTTCTTCAATATCTTTCTTCAGAGACTTGAAGTTTCTGTCATATAGAACTTTTACTTCCTTAGTTAGAGTCACATCAAGGTATTTTATATTGTTTGTGACTATTGTGAAGGGTGTTCTTTTCCTAATTTCTTTCTTGGCCCGTTTATCCTTTGTATAGAGAAAGGCCATGTTTGAGTTCATTTTATATCCACCTACTGCACTGCAGCTGTTTATCAGGTTTACGAGCTCTCTGGTGGAATTTTGGGGGTCACTTATATATATATACTATCATATCATCTGCAAACAGTGATATTTTGACTTCTTCCTTTACAATTTGTATCCCCTTGATCTCCTTTTGTTGTCGATTGCTCTGGCTAAGACTTCAAGTACTATATTGAATAGGTAGGGAGAAGGTGGGCAGCCTTGTCTAGTCCATGATTTTAGTGGGATTGCTTCCATTTTCTCTCCATTTATTTTGATGTTGGCTACTGGTTTGCTGTATATTGCTTTTATTATGTTTAGGTATGGGCCTTGAATTCCTGATCTTTCCATGACTTTTATCATGAAAGGGGTTTGGATTTTGTCATTTGCTTTTTCAGCATCTAACAAGATGAGCAAAGAGGTAATTTCAAGTTTGAAGACTTTGCAGACGAGCATGATAAAACAAAAGAAAGAATTGGCATGGCCCTTAATTTGGGGGGTTAATTTGAGAAAGAAGAAAGAGAAAAGACTAAAGTTACTGGGGGCTGGGCTTTAATTATATTTAGATTAAAGATTTATATAAAGATAAAACTGGAAAGAGACTGTGGAGATGACAACCAGATGCATTTCTTTAAGTTTCTTGGCCATTCAACATTCCTCTATTGAGAATTCTCTTTTTAGCTCTATATGCATTTTTATTTGGGTTATTTGACTTGTTGGAGTCTGACTTCTTGAATTCTTTATATATTTTGAATATTCAATAGTGTCTCTGTTTGGTGACTGATTATGGGATGGACACCCGGGTGGGGCAATCTCTGGATGGTCCATCCCTTTGTCCCAGCTCCAAACTCTGGCTCTGCAACTCCTTCCATGGGTATTTTGTCCCCTATTCTAAGGAGGAATGAAGTATCCACACGTTGGTCTTCATTTTTCTTGATTTTCTTATGTTTTGCAAATTGTAGCTTGGGTATTCTAGGTTTCTGGGCTAATATCCTTATCAGTGAGTGCATATCAAGTGACTTCTTTTGTGATTGGGTTACCTCATTCAGGATGATATCCTCCAGATATATCCACTTGCCTAAGAATTTCATAAATTCATTGTTTTTAATAGCTGTGTGGTACTCCGTTGTGTAAATGTACCACATGAACAGGTTGATCAATGGAATTGAATTGAAGACCCAGAAATAAACCTAGACAATGTGTGTGGCGGGGGGGTGGGGGGGGGTGTTAAAAGTGTCTTCAACGCCCTTCTGGTCCACACCACTCCAGCGTAGGGCGCAAGGCCTGGGAAGACTGGGAATTGATCCATTCTTATCTCCTTGTACTAAGGTCAAGTCTAAGTGGTTGAAGGACCTCCACATAAAACAAGAGACACTGAAACTTTTAGAGGAGAAAGTGGGGAAAAGCCTCGAAGATATGGGCACTGGGGAAAAATTCCTGAACAAAACAGCAAAGGCTTGTGCTGTAAGATCAAGAATTGACAAATGGGACCTCATAAAGTTGCAAAGCTTCTGTAAGGCAAAAGATACTGTCAAGAAGACAAAAGGGCCACCAACCGATTGGGAAAGGGTCTTTACTAATCCAAAATCAGATAGGGGCCTGATATCCAATATATAAAGAACTCAAGAAGGTGGACACCAGAAAATCAAATATCCCCATTAAAAAGTGGGGCACAGACTTAAACAAAGAATTCTCAACTGAGGAATACCGAATGGCTGAGAAGCACTTGAAAAAATGTTCAACATCCTTAATCATCAGGGAAATGCAGATCAAAACAACCCTGAGATTCCACCTCACACCAGTAAGAANCACAGGGTCCCCAAAGAAGGAGCTAGAGAAAGTACCCAAGGAGCTGAAGGGGTCTTCAACCCTATAGGTGGAAGAATAACATGAACTAACTAGTACCCCCTGAGCTCATGTCTCTAGCTGCATATATAGAAGAGGATGGCCTAGTTGGCCATCATTGGAAAGAGAGGCCCCTTGGTCATGCAGACTTTATATGCCCCAGGGGAACACCAGGGCCAAGATGTGGTTGCGGGAGGGTAGGGGAGCAGGGCCGGGAGGGGGGAGGGTATAGGGAACTTTCTGGACAACACTTGAAATGTAAATGAAGAAGTTATCTAATAAATATTGGAAAAAAAAAAGTGTCTTCAACAAATAGCACTGGTCTAACTGGATGTAGAAGAAAGCAAAGAGATCCATATTTATTATACTGAACAAAACTCAAGTCCAATTGGATCACTGGATCCAACAGAAAATCAGATACCTAAATCTAATAAAAAAGAAAGTGAGAATATCCTTGAAAAAAATTGGTACAGGAGATGAATTCCTGAACAGAATACCTATGGCTCAGGCTCTAAGATCAACAATTCATAATAGGACCTCATGAAACTGAAAGGCTCTGTAAGGCAAAGGACACTGTCAGTGGGACAAAATAGCAGCCTACAGATTCAGAAAGGATCTTTACTATCCTATGTAGGCTTAGTTTTTTTTTTTTTAAACCTACTTTTAATAAGGGTTCTCAAATGTTTTTACCCTGCTTCTAGTCCTCTATCCAAGGGTAGGGTACAAAAGGTAATAAGTAGGACAAGGGGATTTGAACCTGTTTAGAAGTAGTTCCTTGGGAAGATTCCAATTTCTATTTGCCAGGATACCACCAATCCATTTCAGAAGTGCCAAGATAACAAGCAGGAATCAGCAGCACTGGCAGAATCTATCAGAAACCTCCAGGTCTCTGCTGAATCAATAGCAGTGACCAGGACCAGCCAGGATGCCAGAAGAACTTCTCTGCCATACCTCTCTCAGTGAAGAGAAGTCCAGCAAAGGAGAAGACATATGAAACGTTGCAAATCTAGCTATGCAAGCATGCAGTCACTGTCTGTTGAGTCTTATTTATACTCTCTCCAAATCTCACATGTCCTCCCACAGGTGTTGCCTCAGCAAAACAACAGGTGAGTCTGTATCATCTCTCATATCCAGAAACTTTCACTTCAACCCATTAAACTGTTTTTAACAAAAATATAATATAGTGATATGTGGAGTAATTCTCCTCATATAATCCTTACAATCCCTGATATGACCAAGCTCATGACTACAGATAGAGCAGCAAAGGCAGAGTAAAAAGCAAATGTCCAATGCTATATGGTAAATAGAGATAGAACCAGGATTCTTATGCTTACACTGGAAACATTCTGCCATTAATGTAAAAGTGCACGACAATGAAAAAGACTTATTTCACATGGTCCAACACACACCATTTTGGAATCATTAGAGACTGAAGGTGTTATGAATAGTAAGAGAGT
This sequence comes from Mus minutoides, assembly GCA_902729485.2. Taxonomy (NCBI): domain Eukaryota; kingdom Metazoa; phylum Chordata; class Mammalia; order Rodentia; family Muridae; genus Mus; species Mus minutoides. Next base: position 27,689 of record CACVCL010022815.1, read on the forward strand.
GGAAAGGAGATAGTAGAAACACCTCATTGGTTTCAAAGTGTTTCAACCACCAATGATGACACTGTATATAATTCTAACAATCTCACAGATGCATGAGGGGTCGAACTGTGAATAAAGATCTCAACTTTCTGAATACTCAGTCATTGAAAAGAATTCGGCAAGCTTGAAGCAATCTTTGACCATGTTTCTAAAATTGATCATTTAAACATTGGAGAGAATACAAATGAGCAGAGTATGCCTTGTGCTATGTGACTGTCCTTGAAGATAATTTTGACAGAGATAAGGCTAAAATCAATAAAAACCACTTGCACTTTTAATCAAATAAAAAGCCTACAAACCTAATAGAGTGTTTAAATTAGATCATTTCAGCAAAATTAAGTTTATAATGATTTTTTATTTTTATTTTTATGTACATTGATGTTTTGCCTACTTGTATGTCTGTGTAAGGATGTCAGATCACCTGGAAATGGAGTTACAAACAGTTGTGAATTGCCATATGGGTGCTATTTGAACCCAGGTCATCTGGAAAAGAAGCCAGTGCTTTTAACCACTGAGCCATCTCACCAGCCCCCAAATTTCATTTTTAATATTATTTTACCATATAACATTTTGTTCATCCTTGTAACCTGCCAGATATGCTTTTTAATATAAATTCTGCACGCCTTCCTAGAGATATAGGATTCACAGTATTGTAATATCCTGCAAACAATAGAGAAACATCTATCTTTCTCATGCTTACATTGTAACTCAGGACTTATGGAAATGTTTCTAACAAGAAAATGGTTTGGAGTGCTCTAACTTCTCACTTTCCTGTGCTAGGATTCCAAGATAGAAGAGAAAAAGAGGTATTGGTGATTGTGGTGTCATTAGGATATCTTCAAAGCAAAACTACCACTTCAGTGACCTATATTTAACAAACTAGAGCAGTGCTTATCAGCCTTCCTAATGCAACGACCCTTTAATACACTTTCTCATATTGTGGTGACCCCCAACTATAAAATTATTTTTATTGCTACTTCATAACCATAATTTTGCTACTGTTATGAACCTTAAGTAAATATCTGATACATAGAATAAAAGTAACTATCTGATACATAGAATATCCTATATGTGACCCTGTCAAAGAGTCATTTGACCCCCCCCCAAGGGGGTCGCAACATACAGGTTAAGAACACTAGACTAGAGGGAAATTGTATAAAGGAGAATTGTTTGAAATTTTTCAGTTTCATTGTAAACAGATATAAAGACACAAGAAAAAAGTGGAAAATATAAAACAGTTGTTAGGACTGAATGCATTGTATGGAACAAGCCTGGTTATAACAGGAATAAGCTATTTTACTGAAACACTAAAATAAATATTTTATGCATTTAAGCTTACAGGCAAATCACTGAGATACTAGCAACAACTTATAGAAGTAAACAATATGCCAACACAGTTTTTTTTAAGTTTTCAATTGACAGTTTAATAGTTTTACTTAATAAATTTTAATCATTTTTATCTGCAATTTCATTCTCTCCTCTCTTCTCTCTCTCTCTCTCTGTCTCTCTCTCTCTGTCTCTCTCTCAATCCTGATGGAACACTAATTACTTGCCTTGCTTTTCTGTGACCTTCTAAGTTTAGAAATTTTCCCAAGCATGACAGGGAGAGTTATTTACTGGAGCAAGCTCAGTTTATCAGTTTCTACCACAATGAGGAAAATGATGCCTGTTCTCCAACAATATTTTAACTGCCAATACTCTCAAAGGTAAGAGTTAGGTCTTGTGGGCCTATAACCTATCCATGATCCAATATTATGCTGGTCTTGTGCACGGAACCATATCTGTAATGAGTTCATGAATCTAACTATCTCATGTCAAAAGACATCATTTTGCTGCCCTTCTGACTTCTGGTTCTTATTACCAACCCTCTTCAGCAGTGCCCCATTTGTTAACGAGGATTGTTAGATAGGATACCCCATTTAGATCTGAATGCTCCACCATCACTTACTTCCAGTTCTTTCAGTATGATGAAGGCTTGGCACAGCACTTATCTTTATGTATAAACACAAATATTTAGAAGACATTGCTATTTAACCTTTTAACAGAACAAGAGAAAAGTTTCCCTATAAGAAATTACCTCCCCAGACAGGGGCTATTTGCCAGTTTTTGTTATTTGTTTGTTTTTACCAGGTTTATATAAACAGATGTCACTTCTCTAAGATACAATCAGAAAGCAGTTTGTTACCCTCAACTGGCATTACCACTGTTGCACCAGAGGATAAAACTTGCCCAGAAATTTTACTATGGCTGGATAAAATTGCTGAATATTTTTCTCTACATCAACCTATATCAAACCTTCTGGTAAATGAAGACAAGCTTGTAGAGAGGAATATACTAGATCATTTCTATCTTTACCTCTCTATATCTTATGATTGAAGTGTGTATTGTCTTCAGCAATATGTTATTCTTGCCTTCAAGTTCTAGTGGGCAACCAAAATAAATAACTATAACCTGAATATTTTTGTATCTTCTGGGGCCTCCCCGAACAATAACTTGTAAAGAGACACCCCACACACAGCAAGAGATTACTGTTTAACAATCCTTTGCTCTGTGGGAAAGCATAGTGCATCCATGAATGATACCTCTCTTCAACTCCTGATTTTTAGATTTCCACATGACTTTCTTGTATAGCTTTAATTAATTCGGGTTTCCTACTCTTCTCTATGCTTCCACTGCCTCTTCTGCTTAAACCTTTCCATGCCTGGCATTCCTCCCCTTCTATGTTCATGTACACTGTCTACTCTGCCCACTCCTTCAAAGCATTTTCTACCCGCTCTCACTTCCTACTAATAGTACCTTTCTTCTAGTATTTGATAATAAACAAACCAGTATAAAACTGTAATTAAGTCATCCCTATTAATGACATGGACACTAATCTACGGAGAAATGGGTTGTTTCACTCAGTATAGTATTTTTCAGTTCTATTCATTGTTCTACAAACTTCATAATTTCATTCTTTTTAACCAATCAGTGAATAAAATTACATCTTGTATACATACCACATTTTCATATCCATTCTTCCTCTGATGGATGTCAAAGCTCATTCCATTTTCTCATATTATGAATATAGGCAAAATGAACATGGAAACACATCTCTATAGCAAGGTATGGATGGAATCTTTTGGGCAAATAATCAAGAATGGTTTATAGAGTCATGCAGAAGCTCTATTTTTAGCTTTTGGGCAACCTCCATGCTGATTTTCATTGTACCAGTTTATACCCATATCAATTGTGAATAACAGTTCTTCTTTCTCCACAGCTTCTCCTGCATTTTCAGTCTCTTGTTTTCTTGATAATAGTTATTAAGAATAAAATAAGATGAAATTTCTAGGTTGCTTTAATTTGTTGTTTCCCAGTGGATAAGAATATTGAACATTTTTAGAATGTGTATTAATATATCAGGCAGGGTTCTCTAGAAAAACAGAACTGATAGAATGAATATATATCTAATGAATGCATATGAGATATATTAGAATGGCTTACAGTCAGTGATCCAATTGTTCCAACCATAGCCGACTTCCAATGGGAAAGTCTAAGAATTCAATAGTTGTCTAGTACAAGGATCTGGTTGTCTCAAACAGTCTTTGGTCATTCACCATTGTCCTGAAGAATTAGACTCTAGTACTATTGAAGGAATGAGCTTGCCAATAAGAGTAAGGGCAGGTAGGCAAGGAGCAAAAGTTTCCTTCTTCCATGTCCTTTATATAGGCTGCCAACAGAAGATGTGGGCCAGATTTAAACTTCAAATGATCTAGACTTACAGTGATTCTTCTGACCCTCACATGATTTAGGGTGTGTTTTTCCTCAATGATCCAACCAAGAAAAATTCCTTACAGGTATGCCTAGTTGATTGGGTTAATTCTATATGTAATCAAGCTGATAGTAAAGAATAGACTTCAAAAAAAAAAAAAAGGAAGAAGAGCCTTCA
>CACVCL010022816.1:0-31641 GCA_902729485.2 Mus minutoides
AAAAAAAAAAAAAAAAAAAAAAAACAACAGGGTCGCCGGGCGTGGTGGCGCACACCTTTAATCCCAGCACTCAGGAGGCAGAGGCAGGCGGATTTCTGAGTTAGAGGCCAGCCTGGTCTACAAAGTGAGTTCCAGGACAGCCAGGGCTACACAGAGAAACTCTGTCTCAAAAAACAAAAACAAAACAAAACCAAAAAAAAAACCCCAACAGGGTAAACTAACCTGGACCCTTGGGGATCCCAGAGACTGAACCACCAACCAAAGAACATACAAGGGCTGTTCTAGGCCACCTATACATATGCAGCAGATGTGCAGCTTGTTCTTTGTGCAGGTCCCCAACAACTGAAGTCAGGGCTTACCCCCACTCTGTTGCCTGCCTGTGCATCCCATTCTCCTAACTGGGCTGCCTTGCCTCTCAATGGGAGAGAATAAGATGTGCCTAGTCCTGCAGCGACTTGAGATGTCAGGATGGCTTGGTACCCAGGGAGAACCTTAACTTTTTCAGAGATGAAAGGGAAGAAAGGATGGAGGAAGAGCCGTGGGAGGGGACACTGGAAGGAGATGTAAAGTGAATAAACAAATTAATAAATGGGGAAAATGGGTTTCCTGGAGTATACCCTAACTCATTTTGACTGACATCCTTATAAAAAGAGAAAATCGGGTAGAGGGAAAAAAAGGCCCTAGGGGGTGGGTGCACATGTACAGAGGACGGTAGGTAACCAGCTTCAAGCTAAGCAAAGATGCTACAGGAAAAAATCAAGTTCAAAACAACCTTGATCTCAGAATTTTGACATCTAGTGCAATGTTTAAGTCACCTTGTCTGTGGGATTTTGTTATGGTAGCCTTAGCAAACGAATACAGGGAGCTTACTCCGATTTTCCCCTCCTCCTCCCTCTGTGGGAAGTCCCCACACTGCCTTCCCCAGCTGCAGGGCCCTCCACCCACAAGATGAATGCAAACCTACTTGGATTCTTCAGCAATGAACAGAGTACTATTTAGTTGTGAAATCCCTTCCTCCTCTGACTCCTCTCTCCAGGAATGACTAAGGATCAGGCTCTAGGGTCAGACCCGGAAGCGCTTTCCTCTCAAAAAGAATCGATGCTGTGATCTTGCAGAATGCACAGAAACCTCACCTGAGAAAAACCACAAGGATCTTTTCAGCCCGCCTGGTCTGGTGAGCACTTTACTTTGCTCTGCTGCCTGAGAGCATGAGGCTCTATAGTTAGCAGAAACTGGCTGAAAGCAGAGGTAACAAGTTGTAAACTGCCGGGAGGACAATTTCAGATGTGCAACCTTGCCAAACTGGATTACATGTTCTCTAGCAGGTATCCTACCCTGTAAACCAGAGCATAGACTGTGTGTATTCATTGTCCTCAGAAGAGAAGTGAAAATACTACAAAAAAGAGCTCAGGGTTAAGATGAGAGACAAGACCACCCTGTGTTTAATGATGAAGACATGACTAAGGTTTAAATTCCTAACTACATGTGACTCAAACACATTGTTCAACACTCTTAAACCACCATCCACTCACTTCTAAAGGAAGATCTCATAAAACAGTTTGATGGAATTAAGATAAGGCAGTAAAGTTATTGGATAAAAGAGGTTCTAGAGTAACAGCAACAATATCAGCACTAACTAATGAAACAGAGGACCAAGCAGAAGAACGCAATGCTTCATGAGCCCTGACACAGGGCTCAACTCTGCACTTCCTAGCTGGTTATTTAGGCATAAATGGAGGATACTGAGATAAAGGTGGAAAGCTGGGGGACCAGATAGTGGGATCCTTTGGGGATGGAGGAGAATAGAGTGAGCCAAAGTTAGATGAGCTCTTAAGAGTGAGGTTGAGGCAGTTAACATTTTTCCCAGTAGAAATAGTCCAATAGTCAAGCTACCTCATGTCAGAAGTAATCGTCCCCAAGAGCTATTCCACTGAGAAACAACAGGCCCTCTTCAGTTATATCCCAGGGCAACAGCTGAGAGCATACAACTCTGCTGTTGTGGGAGAGCCTGTTATTTTAAGAAGTAGATTAAAATGTAGAAACTCCTCTAAATTAGGTCAACAACCGGGTCTCATGTCACAGTGCCTGTCCAGCCAAAAAAAAAAAAAACAAAAAAAAAAAACAAAAAAAAAAAAACAGTCCAAAAAGTGAGCTAGGGATTCTGGCTGCTTCTCAGATGGCAAGCTGGGCATAACTGGGGCATTCCACTGTTACTACCGGAGAAAATGAGGATTCTAGGAAACTGAGAGAAGAGTGAAAGGTCTTAAAATTCTTCATCTCTCCATCAACAGAAAGCATTCGCACAGACTCTGGTATCTGTAAACATTAATAGCCACCTCGAAAGTATGATGAAATCATTTGCTAGGTGAAAAAATTTAAATTTGACCCTCATTGAATCTATATAAAATTATTTTCTAGGTAGATTATGGAATTGGTGTTTACTTTAAAAAAAAGAAGAAGAAGAAGACAAAGGAAAAGGAGAAGGAAAAAAGTGAAAGAACAAAAGCTCAGGCTGGAGAGGTAGCTCAGTGGTCAGCATTGTCTGCTCTTCCTTAGAACCCAGGGTCAAATTTCAGCACCCATATCACAGATCACAACTGCCTGCAACTCTAGCTTCAGGAGATCTAGGGCCTCTTCTGGCCTCCAAGGGCACCAGGTATGCATACAGTTCATACACATACATGCAGGCACTCAACTATACACATAAAACAAAAATAAGTAAATTTTTTGTTGTTGTTGTTGTTGTTGTTTTTAAGAATATAAATTAAGCCAGGCAGTGGTGACACATGCCTTTAATCCCAGCACTTGGGAGGCACAGACAGACAGGTGGAGCTCTGAGTTTGAGGCCAGCCAGGGCAAGAAAGAAAAACCTGTCTCAAACAAAACAAAACACAACAACAACAACAAAAGAATATAAGCTAGAAGAGAATAGACATGTGCCCTTGAGACAGTATGAAATCTTATATATTCTACAGCACACCCACCTTTCAGCTTAAATGTGTGTGGGCTTGAAACCGTTTTGACCAAGCAAATAGACAATCCAAGCCTGGGTCATAGAATGACTTGCAACTTCTACATTGTTTTCTGGAATGTTCCCCATTGGACTCCTGAGCTGCCCTGTGAGAATTCTAACTACCCCCCAGGCTGTTGTACTACGTGGACCACACAATACTTGGTGGAAAGTCCCTTCTGAGGGAGCTTCCCAGATGTCTCCATCCCCAATGCCTGAGACACAAATGACTCCATCTTGGATCCTTCAAAGGGACCAAGCCATAAACTGATCGCTGCACAATAATGTACAAAAATTATCAGCTAAGTCATACCCAAACCCCTAACCTACAAAAGTAAGAGTGTATAATAAAATGGTTATTGTTTTATGAGATTTCGTAAATCTTGAGGTTGCTTGGTATGAGAAATGGAAAACTGGACCAATATAGAGGGCTATGAAGCATAGAAGCTTGGCAAGAATCCCAAGACAGGAGCACAGAAATCAATTTGAATTTGTAAACTTCTCTGTCAGGTAGTATCACAAACAATATTTAAAAAGCAGTGGAGAACTGGAAAGATGTTCTTATAAAAAACATGTAAGAAAAAGAAGGAGACAATGGGAGATGCTGAGAACAAAGAAGCAGTTCTCAGAACAAACTGTATAAGGTTAAAAAAGAGAAAAGATATCTCCCACTATTCGTGGCATAATAGGTGCAAATTAGATAATGAGACAGCTTTTTTTGCCATAGAATTTGCAAGGAGTCTGAAAAGCAGTAACCCGTATGCCTCTGAGCAGACAGTGAGGCGGGAGCTTTCCTCGGGCCTGTAAGGAAGGGCAGTGGTAACCCTTCAATTTGATGATATCAATTAAATTCTCCTGGTTCCGGTGATCACGGTCCTAGAAGACAGTGAAAAGTGGCAAAAAGACTCCACAGCAAAATTGTTGGTGAACGTTGCATGATGGAACACCTGAAGCCAACCACAACCATGTTTCTCAAAATATCCAAAGCCAGGGAGATATATTTTTGATAGAATTGAAGTGAAGAGAAAAGTAGTTAAAAGTATAGGAGAAAACTGAACAAGGTGGTACACACCTGTAACTCCAGTATTCGGGAAGGTGAGGCAGTAGGAATGAGAGTTCCAGACCAGCCTAAACTCCATAACCAGCTAGTTCAAGATCAGCTAGTTGAGCTATAAAATGACCCTGTATCAGGAAGGAAGGAAGGAAGGAAGGAAGGAAGGAAGGAAGGAAGGAAGGAAGGAAGGAAGGAAGGAGAGGGAAGGAAGGAGGGAGGGAGGGAAAGAAGGAAGAAAAGAAGGAAGNGAGGGAGGGAGGGAGGGAGGAAGGAGGGAAGGAAGGAAGGAAGGAAGAGAAATAAAGTACATAAAGAATTGCCACATGGCTGGGGAGATGGCACTGCACTTGATAGTACCCGCTGCTCTTCCAGAAGACCAGTTCCATCCCCAGTATCTACATGAGGTGCCTCACAACTGCCTGTAACTCCAGCTCCAAGAGACCTGATGCCCTTTTCCGTCCTCCATGGGCACACACACACATAGCATACACACCTAGACATAGAGATACACACGCAAATAAAAACAGTTCTAAAAAAAAAAAAAAAAAAAAAGGCTGGTCATGCTGGTGCACACCTTTAATTCTAGCACTCAGGAGGCAAAGGGAGGCAGATCTCTAATTTCAAAGCCAGACCAGTTTACAAAGTTCCAGGACAAGCAGGGCTATACAGAGAAACCCTTTCTAATAATAATAATAACAATAATAATAATAATAATACAGCCACAATTTTCTTTTCATAGACGGACAAATAGTTTTTAAAAATAAATGGAGGAGATGGAGAAATGGCACAGTGGTTAAAAGTACGTGTTACTCTTGCAGACTACCTGAGTTAGGTTCCCAACACCCACATGGTAGCTCTCAGCCTTTCGTAACTCCTGTTCCAGGGATCTGATTCTCTTCTGTGGGCTGAATGGCACATGTATACACACAGACAAAAAGGACATAAAAACAAGTGAATACATAAATAAATAAATTCCACAATTTAAACAGTAGTCTGTGAATCAAGGGCCTAAGGAAATATTATGTTCTTTTCTCTGTCAAATGTTTCTTATTTTCCAGTGTAGAATTATAGTAATCCTATAATCAGGAAAAAAATCAATTTTCTTTTAAGTTGACAATTTAAAAATAATAAAAGTTTAAAACAGTGCCTTTGACAAAAACACACTCAAATGGTACCCCTGAAAAAAAAAACAAATAGTATCTATAACAAACACACACGCACACACACACACACACACACACACACACACACACACACACATACACATACACACACTCTCTCTTTCAGTTATCCTGTGTTAACATAAAATCACAATGGACAAGTCTTAGTCTAAATACGGATTATATATCTCTTAGACAGTCTTTTCCAAATGTTCCAGTTGTCTTTGTAACTATAGGAATAAACAGCCTTTTCCTTAGTCCCCACTGAACACAACTAAAGCCTAGGAATACTCTAAAAAGAAGCCAGGAGTTGAGTAAGGACCCCAGAGTCTCAATCCATCGTGGTATAAGCAATAGCTAAACCCCATTGGAATCTCATCAGCTCAGAAATCCCAATCTCCCTCCTAAGCCTTTCAAAGAGGTATGGAAAACTCTCTGAGCATGGCTCACCAGCCTGGAGTAAAACCTCTTTCTATCCAGGACTCATAGAGCTGGAAACCAACTACAGAATGCTTAAAGGGAGGTGTAGGAGAGCCATCAGTCCCAAGCAATTCTGAACTTCAGCTGGGCAAATTTCATGTGAATATATTTTTTTCAGCAAGGTTTCAGGATTTGATATAAGCACACCAGAATCAATTTTATGTCTATTTACCAGCAGTAATAAATGGATTTTGAGATTCAAAAATAGAGTATTATTTACAATTGTAAAAATAAAAATGAAGTACCAAGGTATAACATTAATGAAACATAATCAAACTGGGAAGTGGTGGCACACGCCTTTAATCCCAGCATTTGCAATGCAGAGACGGGCAGATTTCTAAGTTTGAGGCCATTCTGGTCTACATAGTGAGTTCCAGGCCAGCCAGAGCTCCACAGAGAAACCCTGTCTCAAACAAAATCAGTAATAATATGTGGGAAACAACCTACCCAATACTGAAAGCTATCAAGGGGGACTTAGTGGGGCTGGCAGTGGAATAGATACATATACTAATAAAGCCCAGTAGGGAGCCTAGAAACAGACCCACAGAAATATGCCATATGTGATCTTTTACAGTCCACCTCCCATACACAGAGGCTCCCTATTATGTAGTCCAGGCTGATCCTGAATTCTTACGTTCACTATATAACCCAAGCTGGGTTCAAATTCTCCATCCCCCTGCCTTAGCACCCCTAGTGCTAGGATTACAGGTGTTTGTCACTGTGCATATCACAGCTCTCTCTTGATGATGAAAGTAAAAACAAAGAGAATAAAAATTGGTTTTGTTAAAATTGTTTTAATTTCCTTATAGAGGGCAGAAAATCAAACTATAGAGTGAGAAAAATACATGCAAATTAAATATCTAACCAAAGACTAGAATCTAGAATAAAAAAATTTAAATTCTCGAAATTCTGAGTGAACAATACAGTTAGAAAATAGACAAACTCTATGGACAGTCATTTTACCAAGGACAATATTCAAAGAGCAAATAAAACATGAATAGATAGATGTTCAACACCACAAGCCACTAGAGGTGAACAAATTAAAACCACATAGAGAAGTCTTGCAGCCGGGCGTGGTGGTGCACGCCTTTAATCCCGCACTCGGGAGGCAGAGGCAGGTGGATTTCTGAGTTTGAGGCCAGCCTGGTCTACAAAGTGAGTGCCAGGACAGCCAGAGCTATACAGAGAAACCCTGTCTCAAAAAAGCAAACAAACAAAAAATTAAAACCACATAGAGAAATCTTGGCACAACTATCAGGATGGCTAAAGCAAAAATTGTGAGAGCACTAAACGGTGGTGAGGATGCAGAGAAGTTGGGTGGTGCCACTTATAGAACATTCTAGAAATGATACAATTATATAAATAAAGAGAAAATTAACAGCTGTCAAGGATCGAGGATATAGCGAGAGGGTAGAAACATAGGTGACAATAAGAGAACAATATGTACCACTGTTATATTGATAAAAACGCCCTTTCTTTTGACTGTATTGATGTTAAATCCTGATTATATCATGGTGAGGTGTACTAGTGACGGGAGAGAACAACAAAGAACTCTTTAGTCCTGCTAAATGGGTCAACATAGACCATTTTTATACACTTTCACATAAAAACCAAGGTCCCTCGTTGGGGATTAGTTCTAAGGCTTTGATTAATTGGGAATCTGCATATCCAAACACTGAAGGCCTTGTCCCCAGTTGGTTTCGATTGATCAATAAAGATGCCAGCAGACAATGGTGAAGCAAAGAGAGTCAGGGCAGGACCTTTAGATTTGGGCGGGCTAGGAACTGGGAAAAAGGAGACAGAATTGCCATGACTCAGGGGAGAAGGATGGTACATAGGAGTGGCAGGAGAGAAAGCCAACCTGCCATGTGAGAATTCATGTGGCCATATTGTCTATCATGTCCACTGTGTAGTATTTTATAAAAAGAAAAGGAAGCCAGGGATAGGTTTGGTAGAAGTGCGGTATGGTGCAGGGGCTGGACGTGCCTCTGCGAACCTGTTCTGAGGCATCCCTTCCCCCTGAGGTACCAGCCACATGACAGGTATAGTATGGAATAGAGTTTATTTAGGGCATGGGGAGGGGAGTGGAGAAGAGCTGGCCATGAGCACGTGGGGGTTGGGGGGAATGGGGAGAGAAGGGACAGAGAGGAAGAGGATAAGAAAGCAAGAGAGCAAAAGAGAGAGGAGGGGCAAAACCTCCCCTTTTATAGTGAGTGAGGCGTACCTGACTGCTGCCAAGTAACTGTGGGGCAGAGCCTAGAAGGAATGCTAACACACTAGAGTTTCTCTCCTAGGTATCACCCAGCTCTCCTGCTCTATTTCTGTCTTCCCTCCCTTCTCCCCTCTCCTCCTCTGGCCCCATCCCCTGCCCAGTCTCTGTAAAGTAAATAAAGCATTTGAAGTGTCTTCTTTCGTACAAAGTAGCTTGTTAATATCACCAGTTGAGAATAAAGCCTCTACCACCATTTTTTGAGCCAAATTCATAGCAAGCTTTATTAAATACCAGCCAGGAAGATGGACACTAGCCAGGTCCATTCCCAGAGAATGGCTGAGAATTACATTAGTCAGGTGCTTATACAGGCAAACCCCACAAGACTAGGTACTTCCTGCCTCCATCCAATTGGGGGCAAGCATACATTCTGACGTACTTCCTGACCGCATGTGTGTGATCAAGCACATCCTGTATTGTTGAGACAACCAACCTTGTTTATAAAGGTGAAAACAGGTGGCTTTGTTATCTTACAAGAGCAGCCTCCAGCATTCCAGAAAGTCACCGGTCCTTGGGCAAGTGGAGTTAGCAGGTTAAAGGCTCTTTTGTTTTATGGATTGCTGAAGCACAATACGTTAAACTTGAAGCATAACTTTAGCTCTCACATTTCCTTAGCCCAAGGGAGGCTGCAAAGCACGGTGATGCTATGCAGGGCACTCATGAAAATATATATATGGCTTTAAGTCTGGAAAACAAGGACCTAAAACACTATGCTACCATGACCCAGTCCCCAGCTGCCTGGATTTCCTACCTAAGGATCTACCTAGGCCTATTTCTTTTCTTTGAAAACAGGATGCGTGTGAGCCAGAAGGACCTCTTCAGCCAGTTAGACCTCAGATGGCTGCCAGAGTAAGGCAAGACACCCTCACAATTCATTTACATGTCAAATGTCCTCCCCACCCCAGGGGTTAACAATGGCCACCAGGCGCCCGGGAAGAGCTCTGACCAGAGCAAATGGCAAAGCAGGCAGGGGTCACTGCCAGCATACCTGGGATTCTTTGTCCTTTCACAGAGGAGCCATGAATATTCACCCTCCCTTGTTAGCCTGTTCCTCCCCTCTGCTACCTTTAAATCCGAAACTACCCAACCCCAAGCAGATTGCTCTGGAGGCTTATCTCTTTGTCTCCTATTTTGGGCCAGGAATAACAGTTTTTCCTGTTGAGCAGGCTTGTCATCCAGCCTCCAAATTTAAAAGAGAAAATGGACCCAGTTTGAGGTCTGAAATTTGCAAACAACTACACCACATGGTGGAATCTCTTGCAACCCAGAAAGGCTTGAGTTAAGATTTCCCCACCTGCCCTCGGACAGATTAACGCTATTTCCACAGGTGCACTTATAAAACAGAGATAATAATCCATAACTCAGTCGACTGTGTACTCACCTGCATAGAGACGTGCTCGCTAACACATCTTTCTGTAATAGAGTGGCTCCTCCTTTCCTAACCAACAGCTTATGCTGCACAAATTGGTTCCTGCTGGAATTTTATACACATGGGTATTATCATTGATGGGGACTTAGCTTTCATTTTAGTAAACACCTTATAGAATGAACTTGCAATCTTTGCAAATAATCCCCTAAAGCTTGCTCTCACTGGTATCCTGCTCTCCTTTCGAATGAGGGGTCTGAGACAGAGTTATTTGGCTACTGAGGGCAGGAGCCAGTAGGTCTGTCTCTTGAGTCTGTGAATTTCCTACAATCTACGATTTCCTACAATTGGGCTTTCACACAGCTTGGTAGAACTTGCCTTCCCAGACTCTGTCCAGGGACCAGCTGGCTTCTCATGCTAGAGTAAGATAAAGTCAGGAGAAAGAACTTCCAGCCAGCCTTGCTTGACAGCCTTCAGGAGCCTGTCCTCCCTCTGTGCTTCACTTTCTCTCCTGAGAATGGGAAATCTCTCTGGGGTAAGCCTGTGACTCAGGTCCTCCGTGTTGTCCCTTGTTTGAATTTTTTTAGATGCCATGTCACACACAGAGAATATCGTTGGTGGTGGTGGCTATCTTCCTGTGCTAGTTTTATTGGCATTTCTTCTGTGAGCTCGGCAGCTCTCTCATTGGCACTGCCTTATGTTGGCAAAGAGAAAGAGACAAAAAAAAAAAAAAACCAGTCAACAGAGAGAGTGAAATACCATCTCTCCCTGAGGATTGGTTGCTGGCCAAGATGCTCAGGAGTGCCGCTCACCGGACACAAGGACACTCAAGAAAAGCGGGATACTCCCTGCCTCGCGAAGTGTGTCCAGGGCCTTCCCAGGAAACAAAAAAGGAGAAAAGCTTCAGGCCTAGGGTCCCAAAAGAACCTGGGCTTGAATCTCAGCTCTTACACCTCAGCCATAGCTGTTAGAGTAAGGTAATAAGCATTCTTCCTATGTCTGCTTTGTTTGTTTTTGTAAAATGAAAGTGATGGCCATACAGTCCTTCCGGGGTCTTTGAAAAATGCACATGAGAATAGACAGGACAGGTGCCTGCCACAGTACCTCACCAGCAATGTGCACCCAGCAACATTGCTGTTATATCTCTTGGGATTTGTGATAAGCCAGGGAGGGAGTAGGGTGATGATGATATTTTAATTATTATCTTCAAAATCACCAGAGGAAAAAGCTTAAACTTCAAAGGGCACTCCAGAGAAGTTAGCCTCCCAGAAAAAAATAGGCTTCAGATTCTCTGGGCTTACATAGTTGGAAACTATGGTGGTACGTGCCATTAATCTCAGCTCTCTAGAGGCAGAGACAGATGGATCTCTGTGAGTTTTGTGGCCACCCTGGTCTACATAGTAAGTTCTAGGCTAGCCAAGACTATATAGTGTAATCCTGTCTAGAAAAGGAAAGGAAAGGAAAGGAAAGAAAAATGAAAAGAAAAGGAAAGAAAGAAAAGAGAAAGATAATAAAGATTAAAACATATTTCCCACTTTAGTTAGTATATAACTATAGAAATGTTTTATTTTCGGTGTAATGGGTTTAACTTTTATTTTGAAGCTCTTAGAATTAAATCTAGCTAGGTAAGTAGTCTACTGTTAAGACAATTCTGCTTCTTAACTATTCTATTCTGTTATTGCTTTGGCGCTGTGGGCTTTTTTGTTTGCTTGTTTTTGCTTTAAAAAAAAGTTTGTCTCACTTTTTTAACTTTGCAACTTGACCAACATTAGAATTTTATTTACCTTTTAAAGTATTATCAGTTCCTTAGCTGTAAAATTAGACTCTAGATCACTCATGATAACACATGCAATGGTATTTTACAAAACAGTAAAATGACCTTAGATGCTAAGTTTCAGTGGCTCCAGGGTGTGTGGTACCTGTGCTCTCTGCTTAGGGCATTCATAAAATGAAGAATACTTCCGATCTGAAAGTAATAGCAGCAGGATTTGTCTTTCTACATTTACATTTTATTTTCTGAAAGAAGATGAAGCTGTAGGAAAGTATGCTGATGAGATAGGAAAAGGTCACGTGAGGAAAAGTATGTGGAAAACTGATATGTCAGAAACTTGATGAAACCCTCCCTGCTTCACAGAGGGACAGATGATGAAGGATGAAGGATGGAAAATGTTTCCGCATGACTGTCACGGGCCCCATCACAGACTCCGGTCTCTTAGATCCCAGACAGTGAACTATTTCTGAGTCAACAGGGATAACCCTTTGGAATTTTAGCTCACTGCTCCCCTGCTCCAGAATTCCCCAAGTGTCTATATACAGAGTATGGTTCACTCCTGGTGTGGAGCTGTCTTCTTTATCAGGAAATGACACAGGTCCCATGACCCTTCTCTAGCAGGTCTCTGCCTGTCCCTGTAATGTCTGCAGGCCAGGGTGAGCATCTCTCCTACAGCAAACACTCACTCGGCCATCATTTCTCCTTTATTCTTTCATCCTTTTTAATCCTACCTGGCTCTGGTTTTTTGTTTGTTTGTTTGTTTGGTTGGTTGGTTGGTTGGTTGGTTTTTGGTTTTTTTGGTTTGGTTTGGTTTGGTTTTGGTTTTGGTTTTGGTTTTCCCCATCTACCTGTCTACTTTACCTGTTGTCTCAGCACCCAGGAATATCTACTGAAATCTTCATTGCTGTTAGTGACAGGCTCCCAGATTCCCTCCCTCAATGTCCAGGTGCCTTTGGCTCTTCAGCTGTGGTTACTTCTGTACCAACTGGAGTGGCTCGCTTCCTTCTAAGACCCACGGTGTAGATGAAGTATCTGTTCCCAGCTGGGCTGTTCCTGCTGGAGAACCAAAACTAATCAGCTTCTTTTTTTTTTAATTTCTGGTACATTGAGTTTTGTTTGTTCTGTGACTCTTTCCGGAAAGGCTTGAAGGCAGATTACAGTAAGAATATCACAAAGAGGAGAAAGACCACACACACACACACACACACAAACACGTATGCACATGCTTGTGCATGCACTGGCACACCCATGCACACCCATGTAGAAATCTAAATAACTGAAAAAAGGCAAAGAAAGTAAGTATGTAAAGTGTATTCTACTTTGCTCCAGGTTCTCTCAATCCCAGGTTTTCGTTCTAAAGACTCCCAGACTGTCAAGGATCAGTGTCCCTATGTCCACATGAGGCCCTTAGTTTGCAGTGACATAGCTGTGGCAGGTTATGGTATAAACCCTCTGTCTTCATTAGGGTTTTACTGCTGTGAAGAGACACCATGACCAAGGCAACTCTTATAAAGACAACATTTAATTGGAGCTGGCTTACAGGTTCAGAGGTTCAGTCCATTATCACCAAGGTGGGAGCATGGCAGCATCCAGGCAGGCATGGTGCAGGAGGAGCTGAGAGTTCTACGTCTTCATTTGAAGGCTGCTAGCAGAATACTGACTTCCAGGCAGCTAGGATGAGGATCTTAAAGCCCACACCAACAGTGACACACCTACTCCAACAGGGCCATACCTTCTAATAGTGCCACTTCCTGGGCCGAGCATATACAAACCACCATACCCTTTATGCTGTTTAAAAGAAAAAGAATAGAAGTAAACATATACTGTATTTGTTAAATGTAAGTTATAAGAAGGTATTGTTTTGTACTAACCTTCTGCACTCACAGACAGATCAAGGCAAAAATCAAAATGTGAAGAAGTTCCATATCACCAAACCAAGGCAAATTGGTTACCTACCTTCAGAGAAATCAGGAGAGATAAAGATGGAATTCATCTTTGTTTTAACTTTTACAAAAGGCAGCCTGCAGTGTTAACCACACCTTTGTGTTTCTATTATCTCTCACCCTGCCTTATAAGAAGTAACTCTGGACTGGCCAATCCCCTGGTAATTCCTGCTTTTCTCAGCCTGTGGCACTGGGGTTATAGGCAAGTAAGACCATACCCAACTCCTCCCCCCCATACCCCACCCCCCACGTATACACAGTTTTTGTGGTTTTATTTAAACACAAATGAAACAATTTTCTTTGCTACGTAGACTGGCATTGGGATTAGTGACTCTGGTGACCAGCTGCACTGTTCTTTCTACGATGGCGTTGTGGTTTTTGGACTAAACATGAGAGATCGTGGCATAGTAACTTTGATTGCACATCAGCTCCTTGACATTGTGGACCAGAAACTTCTGGAAGCCTCTGGGCAGAATGTACTTGGCTTTCTCGTTGCTCCAGTAACCGATGCTGGGCATCAGGATCCGGCCCTGGAATCTTTTCCTCACCTTGTTGTCTACACCTCTGGGCTTCAGTCAGTGTCGCTTAATTTTGACGTTAAGTTTGACTGGTGCCTGATGATCTTCTTGGTCCTCTTCAACAGAGACAGGAGGGCAACCATGATGCCTTGAAAAAAAAGGCAGCTACCTAGAAGGCAGTGCTGAGGATGAAGGAAGGGATGGTGGTGCGCAAAGGATGATGGGAACCGTGCCCAGATTTTTGTGCGGACTCTGGAGATCTGAACTCAAATTCTCATGCTTACACCACAATTGCTTTTATTTGCTGAGCCATATCCCAGTTCCTAGCACAACTACTTTGGTAAACATCTATAGATCTACTTTATGACCTAACAATTCTATGCTGGGCTATTTATCCAAGACAAAAATGAATCATTTATTTACAGAAGCACTGGTGTATAATTATTTATCATAGCCTTATTTATAACCAAACCCAGAAAACGGCCAACAAGATGTCTCAGTGGGTAAAGAGACATGCCACCAAGCCTCAAGATGGCTTCCCACAGGCTGTCATCTGACTTCAATGTGTACATTCACATATACACACACATTCACAATAAGTAAATATAATAATGATTTTTAAACCTTTAAATTTATTTTATTTAATTTTATTTTTTGTGTGTTTGTTTTGCCTGTATGCATATAAGTATACCATGGAAATTCTTGAGAGCCAGAGGTTGGGGAGGATTCGTGTTCACAGTTTAATCATGGCAGGACCTCTGCTCTCACGAACTCACATCAGATGTGGTTGCTGTGTTCTAACAGAGAAAGCAAAGGGGTTCCGGAGCTCCTACCCTAACTGAGGACCTATTGGCCATTGATAACTTCTTATGGGGAGACAGACAGTTTTTAAGGGTTTTGTCCCTGGTAAATTGACTGGGCTCCACAACCTTGAGTATATAAACGCAGCACAAATTGGACTAAGTATATTAAGAAAGGAAGGAAGAGAGAGAGAGAGAGAGAGAGAGAGAGAGAGAGAGAGAGAGAGAGGGAGAGGGAGGAAGGAAGGAAGGAAGGAAGGAAGGAAGGAAGGAAGGAAGGAAGGAAGGAAGGAAGGAAAGGACGAAAGAGGGAGTAAGATGGGTCTAGGAGGACCTGGGGAAGTAGTTTTGGTAAATAGGCAGGATCAAAATGCATTGTATTCTTGCATGAAATTTTCAAAAATTGGAGGTCGGACCTGGGCGTGGTGGCGCATGCCTTCAATCCCAGCACGTGGGAGGCAGAACCAGGCGGATTTCTGAGTTCGAGGCCAGCCTGGTCTACAGAGTGAGTTTCAGGACAGCCAGGATTATACAGAGAAACCCTGCCTCAAAAAAAAAAAAAAAAAAAAAAAAAAAGGAGACCAGAATCTACAAACAGGATGGGAAACATACTATGACACTCTTAACTTTTCTAACAACACTCAACAATACAATGTAACAAACTGTTAGCATATGAAACAAGATGGTGAAGCTTCAAAAAGATTATCTATGTAGTGCATTGTATTTATTTGAAACAGGGACTGCAGTGAGAGACATCGGATCTCTGGCTGCTCCTATAGGGAGAATTGGTTGAGAATAGTCACAAGGAAACATTCCAGAATGTCTGAATGGCCCACCTTTTGATATATACCCAGAAAAATGTACTCAAAACCTACCCATTACACCACCTTCAGTTATATGTTCACAAACACATAGGCTCCAAAAAGCTGCTGCCTGGAGAATGTCTTGAAACTAGACAGTGGTGATAGTTATATGTCTGGCTGAAACTCACTGAACTGTTCCCTAACCGTGAGTAGAGCTCGTGACTTTTTAAGTATATATCAATGAATTGTGAAGTGAAAGGATAGTACACGTGAGATTGTAAGAAAGATAACGACGCATGGATTGGGTATGGGGGGGGACATCTTTTCTTCAGGGCAATTTAGTGACGTGTGATAAGATACTTAAAGGAAGTGTGCCAAACAATTCAACTTCAGAAAATTTTTGACAGGAAAGCATTTGAGGACATGCACAGAGATTTATTTTGACAGATGTATGCTGATGTGCCATTTGTTACAGATGAAACTTGAAGGCAATTTAACATCTACCAGTAGCCCACTAGTGAAATATGTATGAACGTGTGTGCACACACAGACATAAAATAACATTGTAAACTAATGAATAGTCAATATTGAAAACTGTCCACAAGACATTGATAAAAATGCATGTTGCAAATATGTAGAAAACAGTATGAATAATCTTATTATAGATCACAAGGTACCTTCAGTATTTCACAGTGTTATTATTACACATATATTCTAATACTACACTTATCTGGAATAGTCGGTAGAGATTTACGACAGACAGAGTGGTTAAATAGGGCATGGTAGAGTTTAGATAGTACATCTGTATCTGTTTTTCCTAATTATGTGTTCCTTTGAAAAGTCATATATGATTCATTTAAAATAATCTTTACTGGTCTGGAGAGATGGTTGAGCAGTTAAGAGTACTGTCTGCTCTTCCAGAGGACCTAGGTTCAGTTCCCAGTACCCACATGGCAGCTCACACCTTCCATTTTCAGGGGATCTAATGCCATCTCCTGGCTTCTGACACCCTGTGTGCGAGTGATGCACACATATACATGCAAGTAAAATCACTCATACTGGGGAAGGAAAATTTAATCTAATGTGAGTTAATAATGGGAGAAGGAAGAGATCATTAGAATTGGGAATGCGATGATGTAGTATAAAGAGATTCATATACTATATGACTTTAATGAGTTCTAAAAACTTGGTCCAACTCGTGTAAACTGAATCATGGAGTCTATGATGCCAATATAATTCTGCAAGGAAAGGAATCACTTCAGTGTACCTATTGCCTACATTTCTGTCTTTAACATTCACAACGCTTTCAGCATTCAGATTGAATCGGAAAGCACTAAAACCTATGTGTATACACATGTAACAGCTTGTACATGCAGAGGGCAGAGACCAGAGTCAAGGGTTTTCCTTGGTGTCTGTCTACCTTATTTTCTGACACAAGGTCTCTCCCTGAACCTGCAGTTCAGTGATTTGGCCAAACTGACTGGCCAGCAAGCTCCACAGAATCACCTGGGTCCATCTTCTCAGCGCTGCTATTATAGACAAATACTGACTTTTTGTGTGGGTGCTTAAGGAGCCAGACAGAGGTCCTCACACTTGTAAAGCAAGCACTGGCAGTGACGCTTGCTTGCTGTACTTTTGTATTGATCAAATTCTCAAAGTCAGTCACATTAAGGCAGCCCTGCTCTTGGCTATGCTTTTCCTTTTGCAGTTTTACGGGGAGCAGCCACCTGCTCAGCCGCTCTAAGAACCTTTTGAAAGAGATCAGCTCAGATGCTTAAGGAATTGAGCTGATCAGCTGGGGACATAGCTCAGCTGGTAGAGTGCTTGCCTGGTATGTACAGTCCTTGGCTCCAAAGCCAGTGAGCATAAACTAGATGGAGGGGTGAATGGCTGTTATCCCAGCATTCTGGAGGTAGAAGAAGGAGAATCAGGAAATCAAGGTAACACTTGAGTACCTGTTTCCAAAAGAAAGAAAGAGGGGGGAGGGAGGGAGAGAGAGACAGAGACAGAGACAGAGAGAGGAGAGAGAGAGACAGAGAGAGAGAGTTCATAGACTGTGGGCAGAAAGCAAAACTGCCTACAGGTCCAAGAACCAAGAACCTAAGCAACATACAGACCCCCCACCCCCATAACAAAAAGACACCCCCCTCATGGCATTCCTTCCAGGAATGAAAGCACCCAGGGCTCACCTTTCTTCTGGAAACATGAGCTCTTAGAGAAAGGTCACCTTAGCCAGGAGCGGTGCCCTCTGTAGAGAGTAAAACTGTGTAGCTCAAGGTCAGCCAGAAGTCAGGAGCAAGGCTATGGTTTGGGTCCTTTGTCTCCTAACAAGGTCCAAAGCTCTGGCAGAAAAAAGACAGTGGGGTTTGATGCCAAATTTCAGGACGGGAAGTCAGGAAACCTGTGTGGTGGCACTTGCTTTGTTCCTAACTGGCCACATTTTCTGGTGCAGCCTTCTCCCCTTTTTAGCCGCTGTGCCTCCTTACCCAAAAAGTGTCTGCTCATGAGGAACATTTTAAGGTTCCTTCAGGTCAGACAGCCTATGGCTTTCAGAAACCCATACCTTTTCCTGACCCCCTCATGTCTAATCCCAGCGGGTGCCTCTGTACCCTCCACCATCCTGGTTTCCCTGGGCACATCTGTCTTGTCTCCTTCAAGCTTCTCAAGGTCAAAGGATTGTCCTATGAGCCGCTCAAGCAGGTGTTGAAACATTTTTACCCCCTGCAGGATCTTTTTAGCTAGAGCTGTGTTACGTTTCTTTTCCCCCTACAGACTGGATTAACTGGATACACATATGTCTGTAGACAAATACTATTTATTGAACACACTCTACAGAGTAAATAGAAGTTCTCTTTTCCTTATATGCCAAGATGAATGGCATCCTCAGGTAGCTGGCCTCTCCTCGGGTAGGGGCTGTTCAGGTCCTGACCCAGGCATGAGGCAGGAATGAGTGCAAAAAAACAGGGTCTTGCCACATCTATCCAGATCAAACTATGACCCAAACAAGAGAGAGGCAGAGGGATCTGGGTTGTGTTACTAATTCAATTTTCAATGCCAGTTAACTTCATTGGCCTAACAAGATAGAGGCATTGCCAAAGTCAATACAGCCGATCTGTGTGCCTCAGGCAAGCTTTGGTGCTAAGGAAGGTTTTTATCCCAGACAGTCTGTCCTCTGGATGTTAGGTTGTCTGTTTTGAGTCTGTAGTTTCTACATGTAGTTGTGAATCTCATATTGAAGTTCATAGGATTATATTTTGAGTGTTCAAGCCAAACTTTTAGTAAGGTCTTCTCTTCTAGATGCCCTTCGCTCACAAGAGTACATGCAAACTCTTATGGCTTTTTAAATGTATAATACAAAATGATTTTTAAAAACTAGCAAGTATTTCAAGACCGGATGCTATTAAGTCATTCAGTTCCCAGGCAGATTTAATTGTTTTCAACCACTGAAAAAATCCCTACTGTTTCCTTATCAAAATGTCTTTTTAACAATATATATTTTATTTTTACTCGTGTGTGTGTGTGTGTGTGTGTGTGTGTGTGTGTGTGTGTGTGTGTGTATGTATGTCTGTGCTCTGAAGTGGGAGTTACAGGCAGTGCAGTTGTGAGCTACCTGACATGGGCACTGCTCCATCTCTTCAGACCTACTCCAGTGTGTATGTGTTGGCGTTCTGAGGGACAGAACTAAAAAGATAGAAGACCAGAGAACCACTGCGGGATGCATTTAGACTTCTCAGCAGCATGAGAATGGCCGCCCAAGCCCTGACAGGTCATAGAAGCTCTCTCTGCTGTTACACAGAAAGCAGCTTTAGCCAGTCAATCTCCGCATATCAAAACTCATCTGACCTAGGGGTTGTCTTGAAAGACCAATTATCTAAATGAATCTCAGCCATCAGAGACTTCCTGGTTTGCCCAGGTCTGTCTCCCAACTAAGTTATGCAAAGGCTCTGAGAATCCTTCAAAGGAATTACCCCTTAAAATCTCAGATAACAATTACTGATAAAAGGCTACTTCAGAGCGTAGGTGCCATCACTCCAGATCTATGCCAGCTACAACAGCTCTGCTAATATTCTGCTACATATGTTTCCAGTGAAGATGTGTGATCAGCTGCTAAGATGTGTGATCAGACCTACTCCACCTCTAGGAAAAGAAGGGGAATGACCTTTATGGCTGAACAAGGTTTCATTTCACGGTCTCAGTGTAAACAGAGTAAACACGCGCCACTATTTCACAAGGAGCTGAATCACTGGGCGAAGAAGCCATAGAGACAGAATTCTGATCTCAGGCAGCCTGACACATGGAGAAGTCAAGACCATGACTGTGGTCACTGAGGGCATGACAGCCACGCTGACTATTTAAAACAATATTTGTTTTATTGTTTTTTTTTTAAAGATTTATTTATTATTATACATAAGTACACTGTAGCTGACTTCAGATGCACCAGAAGAGGGCATCAGATCTCATTATGGGTAGTTCTGAGCCACCATGTGGTTGCTGGGATTTGAACTCAGGACGTTTTCGAAGAGCAGTCAGTGCTCTTACCCGCTGAGCCATCTCGCCAGCCCCCAATATTTGTTTTAAAAAGGATAAAAACTAAGAGTATAACAAATTTCAGATTTTTGTGAGGCATGAGGAAGATTACCATCTGGGGCAGGCTACCTGTGGACAATCAGCCTCATCTGGGAGTAGTATGTACTAATAACATAGTTACTAATTTTCTTTGGCCTTCCTGCCTTAAGTGACTGACTGGATACATTTGTTGCTATACATCGGAGCTATTTAAGTTATAGGGAAAGCACTGAGGCCCAGCCATGTATATCTATCTCCTTGTGCTGGCTGAAGGGCAGCTTTTACTAATTCAGACGGTGCTAGAGGTGTCTCTTTGTGCTCAGAACAGATCATGTTCCTTCCTGCTGGGAGCCTAGTGTACACCTGGAGTCTGTACTTTGCCTTCAACATATCCATATAAAAGTTAAACTTTAAATCTATAAAAAGGCCAATGTTCACCAACAATAAATCTCGCCTACTTTTCTAGTCCCCTTTCCCAGCGCAGTTGCTCATTTCAATAGTTTTTGTAAAGAGAGGCTATTTGAGGTTTCAATTTTTGCTAAAGATATCCCATAATTGACTTGATAAAGTTAAGCCTTCTTTACAACATAGGTTTGCTAAGTGTCTACACAGGAAGATCATAAGTTCTGTGAGATGAGAGATGTCTACATACCCGTCCCTGCATTCATCAGCATTGTTAAAGTGGCCCCTTCCCTAGGCAGCTTTTTTTTAAATTATTATTTAATTTTATTCTATGTGCATTGATGTTTTGCCTCCATGTATATCTGTGTGAGGGTGTTGGAATACCTGGAGATGGAGTTACAGGCAGTTGGGAACTGCCACGTGGGTGCTGGGAATTGAACCTGGATCCTCCAGAAGAGCAGCCAGTGAGCTAAGCTAGGTAGCTTCCCAAGAGAAAAATGTTCCTGACAGAGCCACTGAAATGTTCTTTATCAAAACATTTGCTCTCATGTATAAATATAATTATCTTATTTTATGCCTTTAAAGCATTTGAGTATTTTATCAAACAGTATACTCTTTTAAGTACACACCATAATCCCAGTGTAGAGGAAGCTCAGGTGGGAGAGTAGCAGAGCAGAAAAGGCTACAAAGTGAGTTCTGGGCCAGCTTGATAGTATATATATATATATATATATATATATATACTCTCTACATAGTCATGGGTAAATTTGGGCTTTTGATCCCCCATTTCTACCTCCCAATTGCTAGAATTACACAGGTGTACTACATGCCTCTTTTTGTTAGATGCTAGGGAGAGAATCCAAGGCTTTGGGCATGATAGGTGAGTGTTCTACCAACTTAGCTACCTCCCCAGGCCCCAAGATCTTTTGCTTACATGAATGTTCTTATTTTTGGAGCCTTTACTAGTTTTTAAAGGTATTCGAATCCCTTCAACCAAAAGGAAATCAGGGCCGAAGACCAGTCAGTTGGAAACTGTCAGCCAGAAGAACAACAGCATGTCGTACTTTGATCAGAAAAATTAAAATATTTTTCCAAGAAATTCTATTTGTAAAATATTTTCCAAAGCAAGGTCCAGTGGCAAGAATATTTTTGGCAACAAAGCAGCAGGGGGCTGAGAACCTGGTTTGTACCAACTTTGCTAACTCCAGTGACCAGGGCTGGAAAATCTGGCTTAGAGAATGACGTACTGAAACACACAGGGCTCAGCCTGTGTAAGAAACGACATGTGTGTGCTAGGCTAGCTGGCTCCTCGGTACCCAGGGCATGTGATGCTGCAAAACTGGGTGGTACCTAAAGAACCTGAGAACACCTTGGGAGGAAGAGATGCTGAGGCTCTGTGTAAGCTGAAAGACACATGCACCTGGCCAAACCAATGTATCCTAAGGTCCCACATGGACTGGTTCAGAACCTTTTTGAATGAGATGCCAGGAGCTTTTGGGGCATAGGGCTTGTCTGGCTGTTTTAAGCCTGATAATAGGAGTGGGAGGGCTTACAGGGAAATATGCATATTATATAAAACAATACAGGGGGATCTCAAAATAACCCTGGCAAGAAAAATCCAGGTTCTTTTCAAATACGTTTATATTCTATGATTATATTTATATAAAACTCTAGCAAGGGCAAGCTAATCTATACTGACAGAAAGCAGATGCTGCTTGTATGAGAGACAGAGGGGAAGATTATAAAGAATATATAAATATATTTACTCTCTTGACTATAGTGATGGGCCATGGGTGTTTATGTACATAAGCCTTAACGAACTATATAGTTTGGATATGAAAAACATCTTGTGAGTCAGCTATATATCCATGAGAAAGGGACTGAGATTATATTTGATTTACAGAAATTCTGATTCTGGAGGTTGAGGTGGAACCTGGGCATCATCATGATCTTTAAGTGTTACCCAAATGATTAAGGATGTACAGCCAGGCTGAACGTATGGGAACTTCTGAGTCACAGTGAGGTGTGTGGGGAGACTGAAGGGCATTGAACTCATCATTGCAGAGATCCAAGCCAAACACCTCTCCTGCTATATATGGTTCCTTTGAAGATCATAGAATCCATATAGAAATAGTTCTCCTACTGAACCTAGTGTGGCACTGTGGTCAGTGGATCTTTGACATTCTGAGAAAATCTATCACGCCTGAACATACTAGTTATTCTAGTTATTTGGTTTGGTTTGGTTGTTTTCATGCTGCCAGGTAACAAATTACTATAGTGTCCAGCTGCCAAGCCAATGAAGGTGGCTGCTATGACCACTTTTGCAGATTCAGATCCCCAGGTGCCCACCCAGGCATCCCACGCCATGTTCTCCTCAATCAATAGGCTTTCAGGATAAGTCAAGAAAACCCCAACAGAGTATCATGTTAAATTACCCTGAGGTGCAAACACAAAAGAATGCAAACTACTACCAAGGTCACCTCTATTTATTATTAGCAAGAAGATATGTTTGCATTGGTAGTTGGACATAACTTTAATCCCAGCACTCAAGAGGCAGAGGCAGATGGATCTCTGGTGATCTTGCAGGCCAGTCTGGTCTTCATAGTGACTTTCAGGACACCTAGGTCTACATAGTTAGATCCTGTCTCAGAGAGAGAGAGAGAGAGAGAGAGAGAGAGAGAGAGAGGGAGGAAAATGTTCACATATTTATTATTGTATATAGTTATAATTTTTAAAATTAGGCCTTTTGGATTAATAGCTATATAATTTCAATTTAAAATGCTTTGAAAAATTTGTGTGAAATTTTGAGTTCTTGCTGAGTTTATCAGAATGTGGCAGAATAATTTTAGGAACCAATATCTACATATTTGTGGGTCTAAATGTATATAAACGTTGAAGTACTTTAGAAAGTTTTGTTTCTTGGTTGAAAGTATTTTGTCCACCCATGCTTTGGTTCACAGATACAGATGGAGGTGGGGAAGAAAGTTAACCACAGCTTAACTGTTTTAAAGTATTACTCTTTATTTATGGGCCTTTAACAAGTAACCACTAGGCCCTGCTAGACTAAAACTCTACCTACACATAAAAGCAAAATGGAGTTAACGCCACTTTTATGATTTTTACTTTAATAATGTCAATTTTTTTTATTTTAGCAGGGGTAGAGGTTTGGTTTGGTTTTAGTTTTGGTTCCTGGGACACGCTCTTGCTGTGTAACTCAGGCTGGCCTCAGACCTGGAAGTCTGTGTCCCTCAGTCTTTGAGTGCTGGGATTATAGGTGTGTGCCACACAAGGCCAGACTTAATTTTCTTCATGTGTATGTGTGCACTGTGTGTATGTGTACACATGTTCACATGGGAGAGTGCACATGAGTGTGGAGAACTGAGGTTGTCATCAAGAATCTCCTCACTCACTCCCCACCTTATTTTTTGAGGTGAGCGCTCTCAGTTGAACCCAGAGTTTGCTGGTATGGGCAGTCCAGCTAGCTAACTTGCTGTGGGCATCTCCCATCTCTAGAATTACAAGCGGCTGCTGTGCCCACCCAGCATTTATGGTAGCACTAGGGGTAAGAACTCTGCTCCTCACACTTGCATGACAAGTGCTACCCACTGAACCATCTTTCCAAGTCTAGAGTAATAATTTTTAATCTAAAGGTAAACTTCTTGATTGTTTTTTTTCCTATATTCAAGAAGCATCTTCAATTATATCTAGAAACTTCTTTTCACATAAGGAAATACCACTGAGTGTGCCCAGTGTTGTGTTGAGGAAAGATGAACAAGCAGAAGGATAGGGTTTGGGCATGGCCAAGAGTGTGCTTAAGGGTTAGGCATAGGTGAAGCAAGAACAGGCTATGACTGTGAGTTGGGGGAGAGCCACAGAGAATTTGGCCACTCAACAGAAGTTAGGGATGAATACTGTGAAGATGAACAGGAATCTTTCTTTCTCCTTTTCACAGCCCAAGGCCAGAAGCTAAGAGGGAGCTCAGCCTCTTGGAGGAGCAGAAAGATCTTTAGTGTGACTCTAGTCCACTTGGACAGTGAAGGGGAGACCTACTCTCTCTGGATGGTTGAGTTTCTGGGATCTGGTAAAGTGGATCTAGTGTAGTGCGTTGGAGGACCAGAAGACCCTCTGCAAAGTGTTCCCTTTTCAACATGTCCTTTGGCTCGGTTATTTTGTGGGAGGAATCATATGTCTTCAGAGAACAGACTTTAAATTTCCTGGGATTTAACTACTCAAATAACCAAGGCTTTAGTTCAGTGTGCCTGAAGCCTAAACGGACACATGACAACTGGACAACAGCTCATCTTTGGCAAAACCCTGAGGTCACCGGCCTCTGAAACAGTGTGATTTGTTCATGGCAAGGGACCACAGAGGATCTACAGCAGAATGGATCATGTCGTCTCTCAGCGTTGCCATGGGGACTGCTGGCTGGGTTAACTGAATGCTCGTGGAGGATTCTTCTTTTAAAGAGAAAATAGCTTCTATTTTCCAAAGACTAGATAGTGGAGCAGATAAGTAGAAGGTCTAGGAGGGCAAGAAGTGTGGAGCAGTTGATAGTCTGCAGGAGCAGCCTCTAGTTAGGAAACTGGAGTCGTTCAACCCACCCACACAGGTGAGATCTCCACCAGAGGATGTAGGCTTTTCTCAGTTAACATCTGTATGCACAGAAGAGTAGACGTGAGATTTATAAGGCTCACGTTTAATTCCATCAACTGCAGCCTTCAAATAACTCTGAGCCCTCACATGTCTCAAGGGTCAGAGGAAGGGAGACCCAAGAAGCACTCCTTTCGAAGGTGTTAAAGGCACTCTGAAACAAAGCCACTTGCAGCAGTGTGTAAATGTGTGTGAAAACTTTCCATGAGAAGTTATAAGGACACCTAGGCCTACATCCCTGGGCTTGCCTGCTGACTGTCTTGCTGTCAGATCTTATCACCAAATCTCCATAGAACAAATGTCCATGTACATTCCATCAATAGTTAAGAGAAAATGCCTTTGATGTTTGCAGAGGTATCTATCTTATCGCCCACGTGACACTGAACGGATCTAGACTATTGGGAGATAGTAGCTCAGCCCTGACATCTGCCTAAGGCAGCAAGTGTTTTAGGAGTTCTACGAACTATCATGTCCATCCAACCTGCCATCTGTCGCTGGTTTACCATGACACTCTTAGTCAATTACTTCCCAAGTCTGAGCCATCTGTGAAATGTGGATGACAGTACACCACATCCGCTGTCTATCCTTTGTCCACATCTCTCTCTCACCCTCCCTCGTTCTCTTTCTATCCCTCCTGTCTTCTTCTTCTTCTTCTTCTTCTTCTTCTTCTTCTTCTTCTTCTTCTTCTTCTTCTTCTTCTTCTTCTTCTTCTTCTCTTCTCCTTCTCCTTCTCCTTCTCCTCCCTAAATCAGAGAGACAGTGTGTCTGTAAAGTGCTTTGAGCTCCTTGGAGATAGAAGCTCTATAAATATAATCTGTTATCACTGTCACCATGGAAACACACAGAGCGAACTGTGCTACATTCCGACGTGTGCTCAGCATAATTCTGACCTTCTTGCCTGCCGGCTGTTGATCACCAGTGCTTCTGTAGGGCTGTGTGTCCAGGTAGAGGTGGGCACCCCAGATTGAACTTGCTTCTTTGTCAATTCTTCACACCACTTTTTAAAAGAGGTCTTATCTATCTGCTTGCTAAGTAGTAATCTAAGGCTGGTGGAAGGATGCAATTTATGACTGGCTTCATTTGCAGCGGACCCACCCTAGGACCTGAGTTAGAAACCAGGCTTGACAGAGAGCAATTCCAATGAGCTTCAGACATAATATTCTACTCATTTCCTAAAGCTGTCTCAACCTGACTCCTTGACTTCAGAGCTAAGGTTATAGAACCTTGGCAGTGAAGAGGATTACAAGCCTGAATCTTTATACCTGGGATTGGACCCTGGAAAGCAGAACTATGCCCCTGCCATCACTGTCCTACTGGGCCCAGCACAGTGCCTGCCACTTAGCCAATGCTTTGCAGAGGTTTGCCAACAAAGTGAATATTTGCATGAATAAGTGGTCATCCTTTCCCATTACATAGCTGAAAGTGGAGCTGAGTAAAACAAATGCGTCCAGTGTTAAGTGGGACTAAAGAGCCTGGAGGATATCATCTCTTCTTGAGGCTTATCTGACTCCCCATCCCACTGTCAAAAACAGGAACAGTGCCCCCCCTACACACACACACACATACACACACACACACACACACACACACACACACACACACACACACACTTCTAGTATCATGAGCTGTCCTGGGAAAGCCAAAAGCCTCATACACAATGATTTAGAATAACAGTTTCACCCTGGCCCCAGCTCAAGGCTGCCTTCCCAAGAATGTAACCCGTGGAGTTATACATCCCCAGCACAGAGCACCTCCAGGCTCTGTTTAGTGCTAGGTTATCATCCTCTTGGGCTTTAAAATTATATATAACAAGTACCTCACATTTCCATTTTACACCACGTAGTAGGGTTTGCTTGGCTGTCTGTGGTCCTTGAGCCGTTTTTCTTCCTTCACATCCTGTAATCCCTCTTCGTGAAGAAAGGGAATCCCACCATCTTATTCTGCTGGGATGGAACCGTCTCCCAGGCCTGTAGACTAAACTCTAGTGAGTGCATTATTCAACACAGGTAGCTTTCTTCACACAAAGGGGCAAGCTAATGCCATGGAAAGAGTGCGCCTTTACTCTTCCATGAGCCGTTCTTCGTATACTTGCTGTATTAGAGCTAGTTCCTCCAGACATGGTGCGACCATAGGCCTTCATGGAGAAGAGTTGTGCAGTGACCTGTGGAGGATCTGGCCACAGCCACATCAGCAAGGTAAGCAGAACAACCATGCGGGCTAAGCGTGTGGTGGTGTGCGGGCTAAGCGTGTGGTGGTGTGCGGGCTAAGCGTGTGGTGGTGTGCGGGCTAAGCGTGTGGCGGTGGAAATTCGGTTTTTGACATTCCTAGAGAGAAGGGGGAGGCACCCCCTCAGACACTGCTCAGATACCACCTACATTCTACCCACTGCTTGCCCTTGGCCCTCAGCTCATGTGAGCGTGGGGAACTGGGGGAGTTGCTACAGAAGAGGTAGAAGGTTGATGATGTGAAATCATTGCCATGGCAACAAGCTTTTGTGAACCATGGCCATACTAGTTAGTGTAAGGCGTTTTTTTGATGATGCCGCTGCCTTCAAGTTAGCCATACTCTTGTAAGCAATGCCAAGAAACTACTGGTCCACCAAGCTGAACTTGGGTGGAATAGTTTTTTTTTTTTTTTTTTCTGGACTGCTGGTACCCTAGCTGTGGTAAATAGATGTTTCTTTATGTTGCCCTAAGAATAGCCACACTATACTTAATAAATTTCAGTGAAATAATCAGGTGAAACAGATGAAATTATAATTTCATACTATTCAGTGAAGAAGGAAGGATGGGAAGGTAGGGGAGGGGCTATCACCAGATGAATGGTTGTTATAGACAAGGCACTGGTAGGTGCTTTCTATCTTCAAATTAAGTGGAAAGCAATTAACAGAGAAAAACAAAGCCTAAGTAATTGCCCAGGCCACTAATAACTAAGAGGTGGGCGTCAGAATCTGTTTGTCTAGGTTTTTAAAGCTTGGGCTCAAAAGTTAATTTCAGTATATCTCAGTAAAGAAGCTAATGTTAGGGCCACTCATCATTGTAACTCAGCAAAAAAGAAAAGTTCATGTGGCCTTGTTTTGATTATATTTGTTTCTTTTTTTTCTTATTGTTTAAAATTTTAAAACTTTTGGGTTTTTTTGAGACAGGATTTCTGTCTGTAACCCTGACTGTCCTAGGACTCGCTCTGTAAACCAGGCTGGCCTCAAACTCAAAGCGAGATCTACCTGCCTCTGCTTCTGAGTGATGGGATTAAAGGTGTTGGACACCATTGTCTGGCTTTCAATTATATTCTTTATTTGTGGACAGAGCCTTGAGGGGGAATGGAGACTACCGAGAACAAATTCAGTCATTAATCATGACAGGACTTTGTTCTGAGAAGTCTTCCAATGTGACACCAGGAGAATTCATTGTCTTCCCACAACTTGTCTTTAATTCTAGATGAAAAGAAACAGAAAGAATTCCGTCTGTGTTTGAAGGGTTTAGTAAGATGGAATGCAGGTGTGCTAATGACTCTGTCTGCTTTGCTAAGGAGGCCACCACCACAGGAGGACGTGAAGGCAGCACTTGGAAAGACAAGGGACCTCACTTCTAGGCTGATATGCAGGGAGATGATTGCTCTTTGCTTGGAGCCACTGTATATTCAGGTCGCTAGGACCTCAACTTAGTTTTAACTACACAAGAATGATGGGCCGTTTCATGGAGGAAGCTGCCATTCAGCCAGTGTCACACCAGTCCACTCTGCCGTCTGAGGCACCCTGATCGTCGGCTTAGACATACTTCTAGGAACACCTGCAGATCCTGTGGTGAGGGAGGTAGCTGCAGAAGCTAATGCAGAGGTCATGAGCTCTGTCCTATCCTAAAATTTCCAACGCGCTACACATTGTAAGTGCAAGATGTCACATTGCAATTACAGCATAGAAGAGTTTTGCTTGCACTGGGGGTTCTTAATAATACCTTTAACTGAAGGACTTGTTAAAATGGGTTGCTACCCTTCTGAGGCCCAAGAATTAATTCTAATAAACTTCTAGGTGTTTCTGTTGCTGCTGCTGCTGCTGGTGTGGGGACCAGAGTCTGAGATCCTTTGACACATACTGTGCGCTATCTGCGCCTGCTTGCAGTCTATATTGCACGTGATAGTCAGTAGAACATTAACCGAAGTCTGAATGCCAGATGTTAATGAATACTCGATGTTAGAGTATTTTGGTATATTCAAAATACTGGGATGCATGTCCACCCAGGGCGAGCAAACAAATATATAATTTACTTAACAAATCCCCACAGTGCTGATTTGAAGTCAGGTATTGGGAACCAGGAGGTACAAAACAGACAGAAATGCTGGACTTTACAGAGCTTAAATGTGAGTGGGAAGTATCCTTCCAAACTTCAGCTTAGTCCTTTTACATCAAAGAGAGCTCAGGTTCTCACAAGAACAATGTAACTGTCCTATCTCCAAGATAAGACCATGGAGACTCGAGTAGTTCAGTGACTTTCACAGCACTCGATGCCTGTGTCCCCACATGCTTTCCCAAGCATCGCAGAGAAATATTTACTGTTAAGTCTAGAGAAGGGACTTTTCATTGAAGTATCCTGCATTCTGTCCGTTAAGTAATTTCTTTTCCGTAGCTATACCTGGAGAGATCTCTAAGGGACCTTCTGTTTGAAGATCCCAAGAGCTGAGATGGGTGGATACTGAACTGCAAGAGGACAAAGGTTAGTTCTTGCCCACACCCGTTCGCTGAACACCTGGCCAGGCAATTAGCTATTCAGAGCTCTTATGTTTAGAGGGTTACTTTGATCAGCAGCTTGGCATTGACTCAGTGGGCCCCTGGCTAAGGGTGACAATCCTTTCTTCTCTTGTGACAAATGTTGCCTAGAATTCCTGAGTTCCAGGCACTGTGTTTGACACTGGGACATTCCCAGGCGAGTGGGACTGTCCTTGACCCCAGTGAGTTCAGTACTTAGCCCCTGCTGCTGCTGCTGCTTCCTGGGTGGCCTCCGGGTCCTGCAATTGAGCCTCTTTGGGCTTTGTTCTGGTTTGCTTCTCTGTGGCTGGGATGAGACACTGACCCAAAGCAACAGAAAGTGTAGTGGGGTAATATCTTCATTTACAAGTTATAGGCCATCATCGGGGAAGCAGAGGCAGGAACAAAAGCAGAGATTATGAAAGAATATTGCTGACCAGGTTGTTCCCACAGCCAACTAGCAAGGGATTATTCTCCTAATTCATGGTCTAAAATTTGATCTTTATTCATGATCACAGCTAATATATCAATTTATGGCAGTGTTATGTTTGGTTTTAGTAGAGTTATTAAATAATAAGATTGGGGTATATAGTGAGCTAATTATACAGTGATTGATTTTTAAAAGAGAGATGAGAGCGATGGGGGTGGGGAGATGGATTACTGGTAAGATCAGTTTCTACATAGGAGAAGGAGCCAAGCTGGCCTGTCAGCTCTCACATCTAAGCCTAGCATCCCAACACCTCGGAGGGCAAGGCTAAAGGATGGCAGGGGCTTGCTATCAGCCTATTCTAGGCGCAGTGAGAGACCTGTCTCAAGTGAATAAGATGCCCACCTCATGTGTGCACGGGCACACTCATCTGCCCCCCAACACATACTCTGTGCAGGAAACACACCCACCCACACACAATAAATAAATAAATTGATTAAAATATGAAGAGAAATGACAGTGATTATCCAAGATCTTGAGGTTTTTTTTTTTTAAACATTTATTCAGTATTTAGCATTTAAATATGTATGGGTGAGCATATGTGAGTCAGAGAACAACTTGTGGGTGTTAGTTTTCTCCCTCAACCATGTGAGTCCCAGGGATTGAACTCGGGTCTTCGGGCTTGGCAGCAAGTGCCTTTATACACTAAGCCACCATGTGGACCCCTTAATTATGCTTTTTGCATTTACTTTATTTTTATTTATTTATTTATTTATTTATTTATTTATTTATTTGTGTGTGTGTGTCTGCCTGTCTGTCTGTTATGTATATGTCAAGGGCTACATGTGGACATATGGAGGTAATTGGCTAGAATCCTTCTATCATGTGGATAGACTGGGCTAGGTTGCTAGTCCATTGAGAAGTGTTTTGGGTTTTTTTTGGGGAGGGGGGTTCGAGACAGGATTTCTCTGTATAGCCCTGGCTGTCCTGGAACTCACTCTGTAGACCAGGCTGGCCTCGAACTCAGAGATCCGCCTGCCTCTGCCTCCCAAGTGCTGGGATTAAAGGCATGCGCCACCACGCCGGGCTCTTATTTTTTGGAGTGTTTTGGTTTTTGTTCTTTGTTTTTGTTTGTTTGTTTGTTTCTAAGGAGCAGGGTCCCAGGGCACTGAGAGAAGGTGGGTGGGGAGTTGGGGGAGAAATCTCTGGAAGGTAAAGAACCTTGGATCTTTAAAAGATAAGAACTAGCCTCCAAGGAAGCAGGGAGAGACAAGGGATCTAGGAAGAGGAAGAGATCTTTGGAATTGAAGGGGAAAATGGGCAGAGGGGTAGGCAGTGAAAACCACACACATGCTCCATGTGACTTTCTGTGAACTTCTGTGTCCTTTTTTGTTAAGCGGCATATGAGACCATATATATGGCCAATGTCTTGTTTTTGTTTTTGAGAAAACAAAGATTATGTATACCTTATGTATACCATAGTTTAAAAAAAATGTATACCTTAGTAAGTTTGGAGCCCTGAAATCAGACTCAGTGCTCCAGAGAGGACTCTGTTCCTGATTCAGAGGGCCCCAAGTTAAGAGCACTCAGTCACCAGCCTAGAGAAGATAACAAGCTGCTGCTAACAACCACATCCTCCTCCTCCTCCTCCTCCTCCTCCTCCTCCTCCTTCTCCTTCTTT
>CACVCL010022820.1:0-5000 GCA_902729485.2 Mus minutoides
GCCAACACACATAGGAGAACAGTTTAAGGAGAACGGATTTATTTTATCTTATGATTTTAGTTGGTTCAGTCCATCATTTCTGGGCTCCATGCAACTGGGTAAAATATAGGGATGGGAGTGTGTGAAAGTTCTTGGTCTGATTGGGAAAAGGAAACAGAGAGAGCCAAGAGGAGTCCACAGCCAGGTACAGTATCCTAGGATGGCACTGAGGATGTACCTCCTCCTAGCAGCCACATACTCCAGTTACCACACCGCCTAATCGACTATCTGAATCCACCAAGGCCTGCATATATTCATTAAGCCAGGGCCCTTATAATCTGCTTTTGGAAATGTCCTTGCAGGGGATCCAGATTTGAACTGTGTTTCACTTCTCCCCTAGGCATTGTGTAATCCTACTAACCTAGCAACAAAGATTATCCATCACCACAAGCCGGCTGGCCCCACAATGGATTCCTATAGCCAGGAAGCTTGCACTGGGCTTCCCGGCCTTCTTCCTCATGATGGACCCCTGTGGTCCGGAAGCATGACATCAGCTTCCCTGCTTCCTTCCTTTTTATCTTTGGTTCTTTCCCCTCATTATTATTATCATCATTAGCTGGGCTTACAGTTCTGTGTTTTTATGTTGTACGTCCCTCTTCCCCAACCAAGGTAAGCTACTTATATTTATACTTTGTACTCTATTAACTTATGATTCCTTTCCCTCCCTTTTCTTTTATTATTCTCTGTTACTTCTTTTCTTAAGCTCTAACTTTACTGCAGGGCTAGCCTGGTGGAGGATGGTGATCTTTCGACTCCAGCCTCCTGAGTGCAGGCACTGGGGCATAAAATGCTAGCTCAGATTCTAGTCTTAAAAAAAAGTTCTAATTTTATTGGACCTGGCCTCTCTCTTTCCTTTCTCATTCATACTTTATGTATTTCTATTCTCTACTGCTACTCTGTTATTGACCTTTCCTATTTGTTCCTATGAACACATATCTTCTTATTCCATGCTTTTTTTTTCTTTTCTTTTCCCAATTCTTCCTGCAGTATCAAGTCACGGCCACAATTATTTTTAATTGGCCATTACTGTATTTCTTGAGTTAATTTATTGTTACTGTCTGGGAGTGGGCTGTGGCTGACTCCTGGTGACATGAGTCTGTGGGGTGGGTTTTTAACTACCGAGACCCAGTTGCAAGAAACTGTACTGTTGTCTTACCATGGCATAGTCTTGTCTGGAACTTGCGTAATGTTTCAGTTGAAATAGTATGGTGGAAATTAAAGCTTCTAGTCAATGACTGGGCCTCAGATGTGCAAACAGCAACCCAGAGACAAAAGAAATATGAAGAAAAGGTAGCTCCTACAAAATGAACTGAAGCATGTTGGAGAGAGGTGGATGAGATTCCCAACAAAGTATTCAAAAGGATGATTTGTGTAACCAGCCAATTAGAACAGAACACCAATAACAATGCATATCACACTAGAGAAAGTCAATAAGGTGATGGTGATTCTGAAAAAAAAATTACGATGAAAATTTTAAGCAAGTAGCTCAATAAATCAAACACAATCCTTAGGTGAAGACTTTATGTGGTAGAGTCAGTCTAATGCAGATAGTCTGTTAGTGCCCGAGTCAGGGTGGGAGACTGAGAGAACGCAGAATGCACGTGAGTTATGATTGTCATTGAGACCTGACATAACAACTTAAGGGGGTCCTTAGTTTTGTACATGGCTTGAGGGCATGCTGCCTGCTATGACAGGTGATGCCATTACAAGAGCTGACAAACAGGAGGGGCGCAAAATTAAACAGCTTTTTACCCGGAAGAGTAAAACTGAATGAAGACAAAGCCCACTGAATTGGAGAAAAAAAATGGCAGCTAGTCACCCAATGAAGGATTAATATACAGGATATATAAAGAACTAAAAGAAAATTAAAAACTAAAGATAATCCAATAAACAAGCCAATGAACCAAACTGACCCCTTTTAAAAGAAGAAATATACTTGGCTAATAAGAGCACAGCTGGTAGTGTGCTTTTCTGCCATGCAGAAGCCATAGGTTTGATATGAGTATATGTGTGTGCATGTGTGTGTGTGTTTGTATTATATATATGTGTATATACATATAATATGTATAATATGTGCATATGTACATATATGTCATATATCAATATCCTTAGATACTATAGAAATTAAAATAAAACTGAGTTAAGATTCTGTCTCACACAAGCCAGAATGACTTAAAAAAAAGCAAAATATTCAAGGGAGGGTGCAGGGGGAAAGGAACACTTGTACAGAGCTTGCACAGATATGAATTAGTTCAAAAGTTATGGATATCACTATGGAGGCTTTTCAAAAATTGAAACAAAGAACTACCATATTATTGAGCTGTATATACCACTGCTGAATTTATGTGCAAAGGAATCAAAGATGGCATAGTGCTGAGTTCTATATATTCAAGCTTATTTTGGTCTTGTTCCTAACAGTGTTCTCAGGGACTTTGCCTATGCCCATCCATGGATTAAAGGAAAAATAAAAGGTAGTGTGCATATACCATTAAGTGCTACACATGCATTGAGAAGAATGAAAAGTCATCTGCAGACAAATGCATGGAATTAAAGATCACCATATTAACCAAATGACATGGACTCAGACAAATACTGAGTGTTTTCTCTCATGTGTGGAACTAAAGGGGAATAGGTGAGTGTAGAAGGATGAGTTAAGGACAAGGAAGGGATTAGAGGACAGATAAGAAAGGACTAATGTGGATAAAGAAGGACATGAAAATAATAACATACATTATAGCATTATGAAGATGTCATCATGCAACTCACCCTATCAAACAATGACTATCTTATAAAAAGAAAGATCTTGTGGTTGGCAACAACTTGGATATACCTAGATGACTTTGTAAGTGAAATAAGCCAGGTTTCAAAAGATAAGTGTCGTGATTTGATACATGGAATCTGAAACAACTGAATTGGTAGAAGCCGCTCTGAGGGTAGTTACCTGGGCCAGGGAGTAGTGGGAATAGAGAGAGTTTGGTGAGAGGGCACAAAGCTAGTTATGAAGGATTAGTACATTATGCAGATCAGTTATCTAGCAGGTTGGCTATAGTAAATCATCATTTAATGTATTCTTGAACATTGCATAGAGTGTATATGTGTGAGAGGTAATAGACATGCTAATTTAGTTTAGTCAGTCTACAATATAGATATTATCATAATGTATACCACAAGACACATAATACCTTATTTGCTAATAAAGAAGCAAATGTAAAATAAAAATAAATTATAAAAATGGCTTATTATAAGTAGTGGAGGAAAAGACGGGCACTTACCTACGTTTTCTACTCTCCACAGTTGCAATTACACAATAACATCTGCCTTGAGTTTGTAATGTATTTCCTTTACATTTTAACCTTATTTTTATCTGTTAATGATGGATGTGTGTTTGTACATGTGGTGGTATCTGATGTGTGTGTGTACAGGGGTATGCGGGTGGGGGGCAGAGGACACCTTCTTGTGGTCAGCTTTCTCTTTCCACGTTTATGTGGGTCTCTAGGATCAAACTTATACAGCAAGTAGTTCTTTTCCCAATGAATTACATCACTGGCTTGTAATGCATTTATTTTTAAATGAAGAAATGATTTTAATACCCATGCACGAGGCTGCAGCATCAATATCATTACTGAAAAGATAGAGTGGGCAGAGGTCTCTGAGTTCAAAGGCAGTCTAATCTATATAGTGAGTGAGATCAGCCAGGAGCACACGTTAGGACCATGTCTTAAAAACAGGTAACTAGATGAATAGATAGATAGATAGATAGATAG
The DNA here is from genome assembly GCA_902729485.2 of Mus minutoides. Lineage (NCBI taxonomy): Eukaryota > Metazoa > Chordata > Mammalia > Rodentia > Muridae > Mus > Mus minutoides. Next base: position 3,804 of record CACVCL010022820.1, read on the forward strand.
ATAGATAGATAGATAGATAGACACAGAGATAATAGATAGATAGATAGATTCATAGATACCTAGATTAATAGATAGATTAATAGATAGATAGATAGATAGATAGATAGATAGATAGATAGATAGATAGATAACTATTGCTTGGTTGTAAGGTGGGTATATGGAGAAAACCTGAGACAGGAGCTGGTCAATGACATTTAAAAGCCATTAGTGGTGGTGTGTATTGACAGGCAGCCTCAGAGACTGAAGACATCACTGAGACCCTTAGGTAGAGCACTAATATCACAGGCAAAGACCAACATAGAATCAGGCTGTTTTATAGAGTGAGCAACAAGGGATAATAATCAATGTAGAATCAAAAGCTGAATATAAACTGAAAGAAGATTCTAAGCCTGAGGTTCCAACAGTAAGTAATGCAGAACAAAGTGTGGTGGTCTGAATAAAAGCAACCCTAGGGAATGGCACTCTTAGGAGGTGTGGCCTTATTGGAGAAGGAATGGCTGGTTGGAGGATGTTGTCACTTGGGGTGGGCTTTGAAGTTTCAGAAGCTCAAGCTAGGCCTCAAGGCTTTCTCTCTCTCTCTCTCTCTCTCTCTCTCTCTCTCTCTCTCTCTCTGCNTGGTTCCCTTTATAAGAATTGCTGTGGCCATGGTGTCTCTTCATAGCATTCGAAACCCTGACTAAAACTCCAAGATAGCAGTGCAGATCCTGAAAGAAATTCTAGAAGCAACAATACTCAAACCAAGGATGGGAATTACAGATGCATGAGCAGTGGAGGGAGGTGGAGGGTGATCAGCCTGCGCCCACATGACTCTCTCGGACAAGAAGAGGTGGCCCAATTTGCCTGAGTCAGGTCAAGTTTTCAGTGCTTTGCAAACATTTTACTTTCTCATTATTTGGCATTATGAGTAAAGGGAACATGTTATCCTTGCAGGACCTAATGGTACTTGATATCAGACAAAGAAAAGTTTATAGGTGAGAAACCCATCTTCTGACCATTACAGGCGCAGCAAGCATCCTTCAGGAGAGCTTCTGGATAGGCGTTCTTTTTAACCAAGATAATTCTACAATATTTACTACCTCATTTAATTCCAACCACTCTTATATTAAAAATGTATCTATTTCTAGGATCATATGTGTGTTCATGTGCTCTCTCTGAGCGCAGCATGACTTTATTAGTATGGCACAGTTGAAATGGTAG
>CACVCL010022820.1:10000-31563 GCA_902729485.2 Mus minutoides
AAAATATGGCAAGGGTTTTCATTTCTAACTCAAAGTGAACTCATGAAATGGATATGGAAAGAGCTACGTTAATAGTCAGTAAATTCAATAAATAGTACGCTGTGTATGACACAAATAAAAGTCAAATTCTTCTTTCTCACATAGCACATGGTTCTTCACTGTAGAAACCTGGGTTAGAATTCACTAGGAACTCAATTCCAACATCCTTCCCACCTTGGCAGAGAAAGACAGTAGATGAAGACCCAAACTCAACCCTTTGGTGTCTTTGTTATTGTCATAGTCTTGGAACAGAAACTTGAACAAATATACTTCTCTCATCTGTTTATTTGAATCAGACATATGAAGGAACATTGCCAGAAAGGCTTAGAGCCTTAGGTCAAGAAGGCAGAATGTTCAGAGTTGTAACAAACTTATAAGCCAGTATAAACCATAGAAGATCAGGATTCTCTTCTGAGAAGAGCCAAAAATGAAGCACGCATTCAGAGGGAAATTGAGATGCCCCAAGAGAGAGATTATAGGACTTCCTTGCTTCTAGTTTCCTGAAATCTCTTGAAAATATATCTCTAGTCCTGAGATTTGAGATGCTTGCAGTGTCCCTACATCCGCTCCACTCCCACTGCTGCTTATGCTTGTTACAGACAAGCCAGCTAAGCTAGTGGTTGTCTCTAAGCACAAATGACTATCTCAAGGAGGTGGTCAGAGAGCAATGTTTCTCATTCTTTATTTCACTGCTTCCTTTTATTCTTTTAAGAAATAGGTTTCTTTCCAAAGTATAATATTCCCTACTAACGTGACTGCTTCAAAGGATATGTTCTAGTGATGTACATCTCTGAAAAAGCCACAAACAAGATATTGGAATATTTTGATCCAAACCCATACACTTAAATATAATTTTCCTTCTAGTAACTCCATATTTGACATGCCTTTTTTCTAAGTTATAATGAACAATCTCCAATGGTTTACAGAGATATAATAATAAGCAATTCAACAAGAAGGGGAAATGGATATTATTGGAATGTATAGAAGCAACTAGACATTGAGCTCAGCTTTCAAATTTATATGTTTAGGTATCTCCTTACCAACCTGAACAAGATATTGTTTAATTTTACAGAATACCAACTTACCCACTGGAGAATTTAATGTGCTTGATTTTAAAGTTTTACTATTACTCTAATCCGGTTTTATCTTCTTCGTCCAGCTGTGGCCATGGCAGATGTAGGTAGAGGAGGTGGGGGATGAGGTCTATCTTTGAGTCTCTTTCCCTCAGTCTTCCTAGTTACTGATTTTTCTGGTCCTGCAACAGGATGTTACATGTGGGCACGAAAGTTTTTCTTTGTGTTTGTATCATGTCTTCTCTGACGCCTGTCTGGACCTGATGTTAGTGGGGTCTTTTAAGGAGGAAGATTTTTCCATCTGCTGTGTTTAATTTCCTTGGGCATTTACCTTTGTCCAAGTCAATTCTTCCCTTTAAGAAACTTACATACGTCCCCACTTTCCCCATGAGATTATTTGTTGGTTCAGAGACTGTCTAGGCCTCCTCAGACCTTTTGTGAAGGTAAACTGTTCTATTATTGCTATAGGTGCCGTGGAACACTGAGGCTAGGTGCTTAAGAAGAATGTCAAATCCTTTAAAATCAATTGCTATGAATTACTTCAGAGGTTCCCATATATCCTAAACATCTAAGCTAGAAATAGGCACCATTATTTGCATTCATAAGTATCTGTGAACATTAAAGGACATGATGAAGCACCTTATTTTTTACTCAACACTTAACAAAACAGATGAAAACCAAACAACACAGCTTTCTTAGGGAGTTCCAAAACCTCTATTCTGAGCATCCTTAGCATGCTCCTTCCTGGGACATTGCCCAATAGGACCTGGAGATTCTGTAGACCTCGGGCCTCCAGCCAGGGAAGCAATTGTCACATTCCTGGGGCCTTTCATCTTTATGAAGTATTATCTTGGCTCCCAGGAAATGAGGCCTCCTTTAGTCCTTTGTTTACTTTTCTCAGCCCATAGTACAGCTTCAGTTGGCTTCCACTGTTCTGCCTTGGCATGAGGAAATTGAAGATGGGGTGTTGTAGAGTGGGTGAAATTCTACACAATGCTTTTCACCAAGTCCGACAGGCAGAGGGATGCTGGCTCCTGTTCCAAACAAGAGTAACTCCCTGTCAGAGTGAGGTAATGTATTCTATTTCTCCAGATAGACATGGACTATCTCTCATTTTGCCTAAAAAACCAGAAATGGTATTTATCCTAAGCTTTCAATATGTTCAATACTTTTCAAATAATAAGAATGTTGTAAATTTGTTATAGAAGAAAGAAAAGGATTAAAATTCAACCTTAAGTTTAGGGAAAAAAAAAAAAAAACCAGACGAAAATTTCAAAAGGGATGGAAAATGGCTGACAGAATGGAAAACTATAGAACTTAGAACAGGTTTGTTACAAGGTGTGAGGTCTGGGATATCTGACATAACCCCTGCTAACACTCTGATGAAAATTAGTGATCAGAAGATGGCATTTAGCAATATTATTAGCAATTTAACTTAGTCAAAATTGCATTATTCATAAAACAGTAAAAAAAGAGAGAGATTTGGAAATTAGTATCAAAATAAATAGCCAATCAATAGAATTAATACAGGATAAATAGGTGTGCATCTTATTTTAGAAGTTCAACATTTCTATAATTTTGATTTTGTGTTTTAAAAATACCTCATCTATTTAATTGACTGACTTGCTGTTAAGAGCCATAGACATAAGAGCTGTGATGGGCTATTCGATGAGATATAATAAATACAGGCATGTTTTTGAAATTTTCTGCTTCTTCAGACTACTTGTAGATTGACCTAATGCGACTTGTAGGGTAGATTTCCATTTAAATCTCCACACTTTTTAAAAATGGAGAATCTTGGGGAAATTTGCAAGAAAATGTTATTAGTTCTGGTTTTGTTTGTTTGTTTGTTTGTTGTAAATAACGATGCTCTCCTAAACACTGTAAATACCAATGGCCTTCTAAACCCAGAAAGTGTACTCTCTCATTTAAGAATCCTTCTGAAATTATGAGTCATCGGGTCTTTACCGAATGATGTAAAGCACTTAAATACTACACCGTATTTGCCTCTGCTTTATCAGCTACCGTCCCATAGCCTGAGATATAGCAGGCACAGCACTGGTCTAATTCATGAGTGACTAATTATTAGAACCTTCCATACCAGTCTTTTTTTTTTTTTTTTTTTAAGATTTACTTATTTAATTTTATGTATATGAATACACGGTTGCTCTTCTTAGACACACCAGAAGAGGGCATCAGATCTCATTACAGATGGTTGTGAGCCATCATATGGTTAACTGGGAATTGAACTCGGGACCTCTGGAAGAGCAGTTGGTGCTCTTAACCCCTGAGCCATCTCTCTGGCCCCCATACCAGTCTTATAACCTGACCCTGCCATATCCCATCCTTGGTAAGAGGTTCTGTTGACTTTTGAAATTTCTCTGACTCTTTTTTTTTTTCTGGAACTGATGATGTTAACTTACTCAGTTCCTGACTGATAGATGAGTTCACAATCAGGACTTTTCTCCTGAATCTAAGTTGCTTGATGGAGACAATGTGATCACTAATTTCCAAAGCCTTACTCCTACCAACAGACAGCTATGGTTGCAAGCTCACTTACAACTAAGCATGTTTTTCTAGTCACCATTGTGAAAGCTTTTATGTGGCTATGACTTTGTTTTAGGGATGCTGCAGCTGGCCTTCATGCTTATGGCTAGACTCCCTACCCGACTGCAGTCTTTGAGCACTGATAGCAGTAGGAAAATGCATCTGCCTTTCATGCTGCTTTTGGATACTACACATTTACTGCTAGGATTGGTTTCATCTCATAGGAGTCAGTCAGTCACGAGGCTCTAGAAGAATGCTTTATTAAACCCTGTGTTTTTGATCTCAAGCTCACAGGCAATGGCTATAGAACTCAAGCTACCTCTAGTTAATGCCACCATGGTTAGGCTAGCCTTTAACACCCTATTATTGCATCAGCATTCACCTCTGCTCATTGAAAACTTATGATCCAAGTAGCTCTTGGGATGCTGAGAGGCTACCAATATGCACTAACCTTGCTACTGTGTTTTGGTTAGAATTTTCCTTTGGGGCAGTCATCTATCTGTTTTTCGTCCTTCACAGGACCATTCTTTACTACTCGGATTCACTGACTAAATGGGACGGTAAATATTTAAGTTGTGCTGCAAATCATATACGTTCCTTCCACTGTACAGAGACATTCCAGGTCAATAAATGGATTTCCAGAGATAACTGAGTGGTGTCTGTGTTGTTCTGAATAAAATACAGGAATAATAACAAATGGAAAAAAAAACGGTTGAACTTTGTATAAGCTATTAAATCTATTAACTTCTTTAAGTGACATGTTTGATGATGGGTGAGAAACATTTCAAAGAATGAGTCAGTCCTTTTATTAGAAAAGGAAGAGACAATATTTGAAGGATTCAGATAACTAAGAACAATGCATTCATTTCCTAGGGAGGGCCATTTAGTTACCACTTGATCATGTGCACGCCCTCAACGGAAGACAGGGTGCTGGAATTCACATCATCTTACCTCCAGGCTTTGCTTATCTTTGCCCTTTCCTTTAGGAGATCCTTTAGGGACTTTGGAGGTACCAAGAATTAATTTTTGCTACTTCATTATTCCATTATTTTTTCTAATGGTGTTTGTGTCAAACTTCACACACTTCCTCCACTATCTCAACACATTTCCCCCTTTTCTTTTAACAGATACCGTTAGCAATCACATCACTGAAGTGCTTACAAGTATCTAAGAAGGCACATTTAAATATGCTAGCTTTTAATAGCTATGAAAAATATCTGAAGGGGAAAATTAAAAGAGAATGGTTTAGTTTTCAATCACAGATTCAGGGTTTTTGTTTTTGTTTTCTGTTGTTGTTGTTGTTGTTGCTGGCTTTTAATATTTTGTTTTTATTTATTTATTTGTAATTATTTTTGCCCATAATAGACTGACTCCATTGCTTGGAGGTTCTGAGGCAAGAGAGAGTACCACACATCATCAATGGCACATGATGTGTGTGAAGTTTGACACATGTGTGAAGTTTGACACTGGTGGGCAGGGGTAGTCCTCTCACAGTGGCCAGGGGGCAGAATAGAGAATGGGCAGGAGCAAGATACATTCTTCTAGGTCATGTCACCAATAGCTTGTCACCAGTCCCCAACCTTACAATAGTATGATTATATAATCATATAATGATTATATATATTAGAGGAGAACTTATTCTCCAGTATTGTCTCTTCCCAAAAGTTCACATAAATGTTTGAGCAGTCATATCAGATCCCAAACACCTCAAGGTTTTATTCTTTCTTGCTTTTTTTCTGATTCACTAAGATTTTGGAATAAAACTTATTTGGGCAATAGTAACTCTACCTTTGCACAGACTCTTATCCCACTCTCTAATAAGACATTGCTATATAGGTTGTATATCATAGCAAGTATTGTTAGGTCTCTTGGGAAAAAAAAAAACAATTCACTGGCCTCTTTTATTAACTTAATGCAGTAGGGTTCTGTCTGTTCCATTTCATTACAAAACTCAGCAGGATATTTTTGAATATTGCTTGTTATTCCTTCGACTTTAACCCAGGCTTTCCTAGTAAGTTCCCATTAGTCTCATCACCAATCTACTTAAACCCAAAGATTAACAATAATATCTTAATTATCTCTATTCTGTCTTGTGATGTCTCATCTCCATCTTTCAAGTGACCCCACAACAGTGACATCCTGTTTCTAAAAGCTGCCTCTTTGTTTCTAAATGCCTCTGTTTGTATTTGTAATCTATGTAATATTTAAAACAAATGTTTCTTCCTTCTAAAATATAAGAACTTTATTGAAACATTATTCAGCTATCATCCTGGACAGCTTACCAATGGGAATTATGACAGCCATTCAAGACCGCTCCATAGACACCTTCACCAACTGTTGCCCACACTGGTTTCAAAAATTTAGGGTTGCTGCAGACAAGATGGTTCATACAGACCGGAATCATCAGTGGCACCTATGAACTTGTTGGGGATATAAGCTACCATGTCCTAGGAGTACCGCTCACCAAGTTAACAAAGCCCACTATTGTGGAGGCTTGATTAATTACTTTTATTTTAGCACTGAAAGAAATGGAAAAGAGCACATCAGAGGTTAGTCCAACCTGGACAAAAATCATGACTGCAAGAGTGTTTACATCTCCACTTGTGTTCCAATACAAAGACGGTTTATTTATTTATTTAATTATTTATTTTGCCCAGGCATCCTGAGCTTTCAAGGAAACCTCCTATCATAGCCTGACCAATCACTTCTCCCCATTCAGTATAGTAATAGGAAACCTCTCATTCCTGCTGAACAGAGGGGTCAGCACACCATAGCTCCGGTGAGCCGGGGGAGTGAAGTCAGCTCTACCTGGCCAGTGAGGTTCTGTTCTGAACTGATTCCATGTTTGAGCATCCAGAAACCACACTGCAGCCGCACCCACTCAGCGTTCTTGTCCTGTCCCTGGATCTGGAACTGCAACTCTGGGCTCTGGGATGGTTCAGGTTCTGCCCCATGGTGGAAGTCTTAGAACCGAAGCAATTATTCTTAATTTATTTTCCTCCAACTCCATGTACACTTATTTACTGATTTGAAAGTACCAACTCCTCTTGTCAAACGCACTCCCAGAAGACCAGCCAGGAGAAATGTAATAGATACTAGACTGGGGGGGGGGGTCACTCTTTACTGGCATAATATTGATTTTTCTCTACTTCAGGGTTAAGAGGGATCAATTTTTAGAAACAATATTTAGTCTCTATCTCCTGCAGAGCTGCTAGGAGGACTTTTCAGTGCTAACACAAAGAATGAAATGGTGGGGGTGGAGGAGCGCTGGCTGCATCGTTTCAAGAATGGGTGAAGGGTGTCCATGCATCTTAACCAAAAGGGGCATAAATACAGGCTGAGAGTTCAAGCTCTTTGACACAGGTCAGGTCGCCTCTGGCTGTACATTACTCAGTACTAAAATTGATAGTAATGTCAAAGATATAATGATGATACTTTATGTCCTTTCACAGAGAAGAAAGGGTAGGTGCATTTGGTGTAAAAGATGCATTGATTCAAGATAGAGGGCTCAGAGAATGCCATTCAATCAGCAGTAGACCCACCTGGGTATCTCAGAGTCAAGTGTGTGTGTGTGTGTGTGTGTGTGTGTGTGTGTGTCAGAGGGAGGGAAAAGGGAGGGAGAGGGAGAGTGTGTGTATGTGATACACACAGAGGCAGAGGTACACAGATAGAGACAACAGAAGAGACAAACACAGAAGGAAAGAGATGGAAAAAGAGAGAGATAGACAGAGACAGAAAGACAGACGGAGATGGCAGAGACACACGCAAAGAAAGAAAGAGAGAAAGAGAAAGAAGAGAGACAGACAGACAGAGATAACAGAAAGAGCAGGAGAGGCAGATAGAGACACACATACAAAGAGATACACACTAAGACAGAGACAAAAAGACCACCATATCACTAGGAATAAACCCAGGATATGCCTTGGCTTCCTTAGGAGGTCAGAAATACCCAGCCTAGATTAAGACACTCTGAAGAGATGCTCACTTCACAGCATATTCTGACCTAGGAAAGTGGGAGAGAAGGCTGTCTGTTTTCACACTCAGGCTCACATTTGAAGACCAAAGACCCATTTGGACCTGACACTATGCTCATTGCTGCAATCCCCAGAATGTGTAGTGCTAAGGAACGTGTGTTTGCAGGGACGGGTAGGAGAGGAGCACGGTAAGTGGCAGGCTGGATATTGGATTTGTTCACAGGCTCCTTTTGCCGTTCTCGTGTTTCTCTGGTCTCCAGCAGAGCCGCTGCATGCTGTCTGCAGTGTGTGTCAGCAAGAGTCTCCCATCCTGTCTCTTCTTTGCCCTCAGATCTTGTCACCCTACACTGTTGCTCTGTCGATGGTTAATATCAAAATGACATTGGGAAAGGCAATGACAGCAATTGCTTTTTGGCATTTATTTTACTTCTTTTTCCCCACTGTATGTAAAGTTCCTGGTTGGAGCTGCTTCAGGGGAAGAAGCGCAGATGAGACAGCACTGGGGTTCTGAGGAAGGACGGTTGCTCTGAAACCTGTCCCGGGTCTTCCTACAGTACAACACTGAGCCATTGGGGTCTCTGGCCATGACTTACAGCCTTCTTTAGACTTTACCTATTTTTGTAGCATGGTTAACCAACTGCATCATGGGACATATACACTTTCTTAGGCTTTGCAATTCAGAGCTATAAATCCAGTTATAGCTGCCTATCTGTGCTTGGATGTAAGACCATGCATCAGAGCATGTGAAGCCTATGAGTAGCCTCATCCTTAATAAAGAAAGACCCCTTCCCCCCCATAACTATCCACTGCCAATAGTTCCTCAGTATGGAATGGACCAAGGATACCATTTGCTCCATCTATGCCAGAATTTTGGGTTGTATTGGCCTGGTGTAGTGCTTGTGCAGGTAACCACAGTTGTTGTGAGCTCACGATCATGATAGCCATGTCATGTCCAGTAGACAACTGTTCAAAGCTTTTCTCCCCATCCTCTGGTTAGTACATTTTTTTTTTTACCTCTTATTCCACAATGTTCCCCGAGTCTTCATGTGCACGGGTATGTCTTAATACACCTGCCCTGTTTTAGGCTGAGCACTGAGTCTTTTAATTCTCAGCACTGTGACCAGTTGTGCATCTCTCCACTGATTGGTGTCCACTAAAAGGAAGCTTCTCTGACCAAAGTTGCTGGCTGCCCTGGTATATGGGAAGAAACATAAGCATTTATGACAGTGTGGCCATTTAGCAGAATAATAATAGCTGGTTCTACTTGAGGGCCTATGGTATACATAACCATGGACTTTTGAACAGGATTACAGTACCAGACATAAAATTTCGATTTGAATCAGAAAGCAGTTAGTTACCTTGGAACTGTTGTGTTCCTGTTTTGCAACTGGGCAGATCTTGCCTGACAGGTGAGTATATAGCATGCAGGGACTAGTAGTAGGTAAGACTATTGATGTCTTTCTCCCACAGCAGCCCACATGGCTCTTTCTGGTACTCTGAAAGCTTGTCATCAGAGGTGTGTGGGAAACATTCAACTCTTGCGATTCTAAGTGTCCTTGTCTGTAAACTGGGTGCGACACTGAATGAGGTCCATGCTACTGAGATGTTGTATTTATGAACTAAGGTCTTCTAGAGAGTATCTTCAACAGCTTGTGGTTAATTGTGGGAAACGGGTTTGCTGGTCTGCATGGAAATCTCACATTTTCTACAAGGCATGTGAGGGAATAGATGTGGGATCTTGGATGAGTATAAAGGGTTTGAAACCTATTACTTCGTGTATATGGTCTTCTTTACAACCATCTCATTTGGAAGCCTTGTGTTACCAATCTAAGTCATAGAGCTGGATATAGCTGGATATACATAGCGTATTTTACCTCAGATTCTGAATTTTGTTATTGGGCTCTTTGATTCTTTTTGCTCAACTGAAGTCACTGATGGTTGTTGTTATTATATTTATATAACTCACAACTCAAGTAGAGAGTTTCATGTGGCTATGCTTTAGTTTTAATAACATCATGCCTGTAAATAGTTTTCTCATGCAGTTATTTGAATAATAACTGAAGTTGACTGAGTGTTCACGTATATTGGCAACATCCATTTTAATTGAGGTAAAGAACATATTTATAGTTTAAATGATGGTTGAGTTTCATCTGTATTTTTTCAGCCAGTTTGTTTTCGTCTCCGATTTCACTGGAAATATTTCACACGGAATGATTAATAGGTGAGGTGAGATTTTGAAAGTACTAAATCTAATAGCCAATCTTGTAGGTTTAATTTTTCATTACAGGCTCACATAAAGACGCTTAGGTTTTTAATTTTTTATTTTTTTCCAGAGCAGGAAAATGAAGCACCTGACATCGTCCTTCTGTTTTTGTCCTCAGATGGTCATCAGACACTGATGGTTCTTTCTCCTCTCAGTCCTTTTGCTTGGATTTTGTGATTCCCTGTTTCTAGATTCTGTCTTTTCCTTCCATATATGAAGACAAACACCAACTGCCCTACAGTGTGAGTGAAGACAAAGATGATTGACTGGAATGTTAAGCCTAATTTCCCTTAAGAATTTGAAGGTTTAGTGTACGGTGAAAGCAGAGGCCATTTTTGGAACTCTTTCTCACCACATTCCAAAAATGCACGTGCACACACACACACACACACACACACACACACACACACACACACACACGGGTCTTTCCTTGGCTAGAGGAACCACTCTATATCCTTGTATTGTTTTCCAATTGATTTATGAGCTACTGTAACAAGATTGCAAGCAACTGGAGGCCAACAAATCTTTTAGATCTTTATATGCTTCAGAATGTTTAGCATACTTTAGAGAAGTTGTCAGTACTCAGTGGATTTTTGCTAATTGAAATTGACAGGTACTTCCTGCTTTTCACTGCCTACCTAACTGTGGGCTGCATGAAGCTGTCTCTCAAGAATTTGCTCATTATGCCTGCTGTATGGATAAATGCTTACAAGAAGGAGGGTCAATGGGATACAAATATCCAGACTGAAATAAATGCACCATGCCTTTTCGATACCTAAATGGCCCTATATTAGGTTCAGCAATGCAAACTTATTAACTTTTTCCACAGAGTGGATTGTGAATTTCTTAAAAATAACGTGTCATAGAAGCTAATCTCAAAACAAGAAGGCTTCTTAAAACAGAGCTCCTAGCTGTTGCATGGTAGCGTGGTGCTGGTCAGGAACGGTTTCAAAAGTGGAGATGCTTCTAACAAGGGCTGGGTTTGGGGCTGAGTGGAACTGGCTGTCACTTTCAGATGTACCCAGGAAATATCTGACACCAGAGTTAGTGGATATTGGCTACAGATCTCCCACTGTTAGTTATAACACTTAGAGGTGATGGTAGCCTAGGGGGTTGAAGGGGAAAGTCACGCAGGAAACATTGGTAAGGAAACATACCCTTAAGTAGGCTGTGGTGTTACTTACTGGCCCAGTAGCATTTTTAATGGGAGAAAGGGTGGAAAGGGCTGTAAAAGAAATTATAGTTCTTTTTCTAAAATTTATATATATATATATATATATATATATATATATATATATATATATATATATATATATATAATTGTGAGTATAAGTGTGAGCTTGCATCAGTTAATGTGTATCAAGTATATCAAGTACATGTAGGTGCCTGTGGAGAATAGAGAACTAGGTCTCCTGAAATTGTAGTTCTATGAGTTTGTGAGATGCTGGATGTGGAACCAAACTGAACTTGGGTCTTCTGGAGGAGCAAATGAATGTTCTTAACCGCTGAGCCATCTCTCTAGCCCTTGTACTTTGAGTTCAAATAATTTGTTCACTTTTGGTTCTTCAGTTATTCTAAAGGTGACCTGAGGTAAATCCGGTTTCCTGGGGTTTGCTTTGGGGTCGTTGCTGTCAGAGTGGACAAGGGACAGATCAATCCCCTGTCTTGTCCCACTCAACTTTGTAGAAGGTGGTGATGTCATTGACAGGACTCTTGATGTCCTTGCCTGAACTTGGGGTATGCGTTTTCCTGATTCTGTTCACCACCACCTTTCAGGGACTTCCGTGTGGAATATGAACATGTGATGTGTTTATAGCGAAAGCTATAGCTGGAAATGCCATGCTAGAGCTAGGAAATCTCATTTTAATTGGCAGAGCTCACACAGTGGTGATCTCTGTTCAATTTAGTTTATGGGTGTTGTACTCTCTCTGTAGGATGCCTTGTGGTCCATAAGCTAAAAATAAGTATTCATAATTTACTCATTAAGCCATAACAAATGCGTTCATGATATTCATTTGATAAACTCATATACCAAGGTGAACAATAACTATATGACCTCTTAATAGAGGATTATAAATGGTAGCTTAGGAACGCTATGAAATATGCATCTTTTGTTGGCATGTGTCGAATTTATTGTTTCACCTCTGTGGTGCCATTTAAACATTTGGCAAAATTTTCTTCTTTAGTTTAAATACTGACTTTGCATACATGTAAAAAACTTAAACATTATGTACTGATTATAAGGTCCAAATTTTATTTGTAAAGCATATTATTAACTAAAAAATGATACATTTTAAATAATCCAACTTCACACATTTCTCTTCACACTTTTTTGTCCCTAAATATTAAGATGTTTAACCTCAAATAGATGCTATTTCTACCACAGATTTGGGTTATTGTGTCAGGGTTTATTTTTATTAAATATACACAGCTTTCTGTGTAACAGGTGTATCAAATTTGGACACATTGGTCACTGAGACCCTCAGCTGTCCCTGCTCTCTGCATGCCTTGACTGGCTTTGTTCTCCAACCTTATGTGATTTTAGAGGCTGAATGAGGATTTTTTTTTCCTTCACCCTTTGACTTTATCCCTGCACTTCTAACCTAACTTGTACTCAGCCTTCTAGGGCACCTGAGTTGGCCTCTGAACTGTTGGGGACAGGCTTCTCTGGGACCCAGATAAGGCTTGCCAAGCCAGCATGTGACTTGACATCAGTGGGCATTTTATTAATTTGTTTCATGGCAAAGAAAGACCCCAGGGAATACTCGAAAAAAAATAATCAGGTCCAAACATGACTGATTAAAGGGAATTTCTAAGAGTAACACAACACAGCGCCAGATTAAAGACAAAAGGCGATGATGAGCCAGGTAAGAGCCTTTCCTCAGAGATAGATGAGTCCTAAGTAAAAAACTCTCAAAGAAAACAAGCTAAAAATTAAGAGGAACAACAAACAGACATACTGACTGAAGTTCCGAGAGTCTTGTGTTTATGGTCAGGTACAAGCTGCTTGTGGGACCATAGGAAAATGGAGATCACTGATGCCACAGGGGGGCAAGAAAATAAAGACAGAATGTAAACCAGGCAGGGAGGAGGCACAGAGACGGAAAACCGAGATTTGAATGAGGTGCAACTGGCAGCGGCAGGAGAAGATAAAAACTAGGGTTAGCATCGAGGTGAAGCAGTTAAAGGGGTTTGAAATGTGGTCTGAAGTGTGGGTGAAGCTGAGGGAGAGCACACAGCCAGTGTGGCTTGCAGACCCTGGAAGTGAACAGTAAACTGCGGAGGCTGCTCACTGATGAGCCTTGAACGTCTTCTGGGTTCTCTCCTGCGCATGTGACTGTCTGAAAGAATACTGAGATACATGAGCCATGTCACCCGTCCTTAAGTTACCATGGCCAAGCACCACCCGGCACCCAGGATGGCTTTGCATCTAGTCACAAGAGTGTGCTGGAAGCATTTCAGGAGAACAGTGGAAATATTTCTCGAGCATCGTTTTCTAGCTCTGTGCTTGGGGATACTATGTTGGGCGATCACAATTGGCATTGTGTAACTATCTTACCTACAGTAACTGAATCAAAGATGCCCTTCTCTGCCTCTCTTCTCCTCCGTGATTGCTGCTATTGAGTGTAGATTTCACAAGACTTCAAATCACTTAAGAGGCAAAACTACCATACTTATAAAAGAAGGAATAAGATTGCTTTAACTGAGGAGGAACCCTTCTAAATGTAGATGACTCCATCCTGTGACTTGAAGTCTTAGATTGGAGAGAGAGGGAGAGAGAGAGAGAGAGAGAGAGAGAGAGAGAGAGAGAGAGAGAGAACCCAGCATTCATACCTCTCTGCGTCCTGACTTTGCATGTGATGTGCCAGTGGGCTAATGCTCATGTCACGTGCCCTCCTTGCCATGGTGGACGGCACAACAAAACTGTGAGCAGCAGTGAATCCCCCTTCCTCAAGTTGCCTTTGTCGGGAATTATGTTATAGCAACGAGCAAAGTAGCCAACACATGACTCAACTTGAATTCTTGCAGTATTTTGGCAATTTCATATCTCTGTTAAACTCAACAACAATTAAGTGAGTAGTTCATAGGATCAATCCTGAGCTGAATACCTGCCAACACTTTGCTAATCTCGTCAATAGAGATTTTCTCCTTTTGTCCTAACTTATCATTTAGGTGATTTGAAGTTATTCTTTTTTAATTTTAGAATGGTGTTTGTGTGTGTGTGTATCTGCATATGATTGTTATTAGCATTTCTGTGTGTGTGGTATACATCTGTGTAGGAGTGTGTGCATGTGTGTGTATCTACACATGAGTGATCTTATGTGTGTACGGGTATCTATGTGTAAGTTTTCCTGTATGTGGAGGGCCATCTTTGTATGAGTGTTTCTTTGTGTGTGGGGTACATGTGCATGTGTATGCCGTGAATATGGAGGCCATGCTTTCTACCTGATATACAGGGTGAGTGCTCCTCAGTATATAAATGTGAGTGCTGCCCAATATGCAAGCGTGAGTGCTCCTCAGTACATAAGAGTGAGTGCTCCTCAGTATATAGGACTGAATACTCCTCAGTATATGAGTGAGTGCTCTTCAGTATATAAGAGTGAGTGCTCTTCAGTATATGAGTGAGTGCTCTTCAGTATATGAGTGAGTGCTCCTCAGTATATAAGAGTGAGTGCTCTTCAGTATATAAGAGTGAGTGCTCTTCAGTATATGAGTGAGCTCTCTTCAGTATATAAAAATCTCCAGGTGAACTTGAAGCTCTTGTTTCAGCTGGTCAGGTTGGCTAGCTTGCTCTAGGAATTCTTTAATTAGAATGTTTTTACTCTTTATTTTTAGATTTCAAATGAATACTATAGTTATAATATTTTCACTTCTTCTTTCCTTCCCTAACTCCTCCTGTGTCCCCGTGTCCCATCAATCTCTCTCAAATTCATGACTGCTTTGTAATTGATGATAATAGGATAATAGTCTCTCTCTCTCTTTCTCTTTCTCTTTCTCTCTCTCTCTCTCTCTCTCTCTCTCTCTCTCTCACACACACACACACACACACACACACACACACACACACACACACTAGAGAGTTCAGGGATGTACATGTGTTTAGAGCTGACGGCTTGGATCAAGTAACCTGTAAGGGACCTAATCCACGGTAGAAATTGATTCTCCTAGTCTTTGTGACCATTAACTTCCAATAGCTCTTCACGTAGGGGTGAGAACCTGTGAGGTTTGCTCTTCTACACTAGAATGTCCACTGGTGTGATCATTGTGCAGGTCTTATTCAGGAAAAGATGTTGATGAGAATTCACGGCTACACCTTCCCTGTCATGCCTAGAAGATACTATCTGGCAGCAGGTGTCTTGGTCCTCTGATTCCTTCTATTATTTTTTGCCCATCCACCACAATTTTCTCTGAGTCTTAGCCCTAACTGATATACCTACATTGTTCTGGCAATTTCTTTTTTCTGTCTTCCAAATGTTCTCATTTCAGGAATGCTGTCAAGCCCATCTGGCTTTCTACAGGTTCTGGGCATCCAAATTCTGGTCCTCAGGTTTGTATGGCTTCCCCAACTCATCCTCACATTTCATTATTGCTGCCAGTCAGCGTGTTTGTTTGCTTCCCCTTCCGCAGAGAGTAAAAATACAATGCCAACTTAAGTTTGCCGGTTTGCTTCTTGGTTTGGGGTAGCTGGCTATGCACACTATGACTGTACAAGGGAAGACGGTTTTTCTGTTTGATTTTTTTTTTTTTAAATTGGCAGTGTAGCTCCTGAGAGTGATAAGGGTTTAAAAATCTGAGAAACTGTGACTGAATCCTTTGGTTTTTATAGTGATGCATGGTGGAAACTTGGATTAGTAATTACATAAGGGATGAAGTTCTCCATTGCCCTTTGCACACACACACACACACACACACACACACACACACACACACAAAATTGGCAGCACTGAGAGTTTTTCTTTACCAATCTAAGCTAGCTGGGTCTAAGCTTCATGTACTGAGGTTGGCAGTCAGTTATTTTGAATCAGTTATTTTAAATACCCAAATTCACCAATGTTGAAATTAGAGTGGAACCCATCACAGGGCTGGCTCTGTTAATGTCAAATACCTCTGAAATGTACAGACTGGAGTCAAGTAAGAGTGCTTTGATGATTGATAAAATATAGTCACATGAAAACTAGGTGTCTAGTTTTGAGTGCAGATGTAGTATGACGATGTCTTATATAGATTGACTTAGATACTATTGCAGTAGCAGGGATGATCACTGGGAATAATAAAACTCTTGCTCCCCCAACAGGAACAAAGAAGAAAGAAGTTACTATTTCTAGGGAGTGTTAGTGTCATAAATTTGTGATGAAGTCACTTATGATAACCTTTTAAGTCTTAAAGCCCACTTCTGAGAGGGGAGAAGTTGATCTAGCAGAACTAAGATCATATAAAATCTGGGGTGATGACACTCCCTTAGTTAATTTTGCCATTTGAATTGTGGCTTTTTAAATAGTGTTACCCATAGCTTAAAGCTTTCAGAATGTAGTCAATGGACTTTACGCAGTGAGCTCATTTCATTTGGGGCAATACTTCTGTCTCCAGGTGACACCCAGAATTTAGATAATGAACTCTTTTTGAGACATAAAATTGGAAAAGATTTCAAGAGATCAGAAAATGATTGGTTTAACGAACTGATATCAGGTTTGGCTGCAGGCTTTGAGAGTTCTGAATTTTATTTTAATTAAGGACTAGAGTAAATAAGCAGATGAGACAGTTTGAGTCATCATAGGTTTAAGCCAAATCAAAATTGTTAAGTATGTCCCACATCCATATATCCCAAAAGGCATTATAACATCAATTTCTTACTTTTTAAAAAGTAAAGGTTTTTTCAGTTAATTTTATTTTTCTATACTTAAATTAATTTTGTGTTATGCATATGATTGTATTGCCTGCATGTATACTTTGTGCACACAGTATCTGCAGAAGCCAGAAAATAGTGTCAGATCTCCTGGGACTGTAATTGTAGAAAGTTATGAGCTACCATGTGTGTGCAGGGAATTGAACTCAGGTCCTCTGCAAGAGCAGCAGTGCTCTTAATCATTGAGCTATTTCCCTGGCTCCAGTTTAAATTGATTTTTAATGACACTTAGCCATTGAAATTATACTGATCAATGGACTCTTTTATCATGTTATGATACATGTATATATTGTGTAATGTTTAAATCAGGGTGAACATGTTTGTTTCAAACATTTATCCTTTCTTTATGATGGAAACCTTTAAAGTATTTTCTTTTAGCTTTTCTGTCATTTCTCCAGTGCATAATCTTAGCATCTTAGAGAGTTAGTTGGGTATAGATGTATCAATTTATTCTTAAGCTTTATCCTCTTCTGTTGGGCTGGGTCTCTCTGTTTTAGTGTCGATTTCATGGTGTTTTAGTTACTATAGCTTTGCAGTTAACTTTGAAAACAGGTGGTACAAAGCTCCTTGATCTTTGTTCTTACTTGCCCAAGATTGCTTGTGTGTGTGTGTGCGCGTGCGTGCATGCATGTATGTTGAAGGAGTTTATTCTAGTCTTGTGAGGAATACCATCAATATTTTGGTAGGAGTGAACTGAATCTGTAGCTCATTTTGGGTAGTGGACAGTTGAGAAATACTAATTTTGGGGCTCAAAAAAATGGCTCGGAATACCTGCTGCTCTTACTGAGGACCTGAATTTGATTCCAAGAACCATGTTAGAGATGAAATATTGAAATGAAGGAATAGAAAATTGGCACCCACTGCTCCTGCAGAGGACCCATTTCAGGTGATTCAAAACCCACTGTTGCTCTCTGTCTTCTGCAGACACCTGCACTCACATGACCACAGACATCACACACACACACACACACACGAGAGAGAGAGAGAGAGAGAGAGAGAGAGAGAGAGAGAGAGAGAGAGAGAGAACAGAAAGAGAGAATTTATTAAGAAGAAAATTAAAGATTAAAATGGTGCTGAAATATAAATCTGTTTCTCTACTTATATCACCAACATATGCTTATATATACATAAACTGCCCCCTCTGGTGTGTGTGTGTGTGTGTGTGTGTGTGTGTGTGTGTGTGAGAGAGAGAGAGAGAGAGAGAGAGAGAGAGAGAGAGAGAGAGAGTTACTTTCTATATTTTTTCAGATTTCTTGAACCAAGTTAGCAAAAACAGCCAGTTGCCTTGATTCTAGTGTATAAAATGGACTGAAGTGCTTCATATTTGGAAAAACAAAGACTCCTCACTTAAACTGAGACTAGCAAGACTCCAGCACCAGTGAACGATGCCACAAGGGAAGGGACTATGCTTTATGTGAACCTGTGTACCTAAAGAATACAGACTTGACCTCAGGGTCAAGAACACCTCTTAGTTGTTGATGAGGTCTTTCTGGGAGTCATACAAATGTGCTATGCAGAAAAATAAAAGAATATGATGTTGGGAAAGAAAGATCACATAAAGTCCTTATAGAAGATTCTTGTCATTTTTCTGTCTGATACTGACTAAAATAAAAAGCAAGCTTTAGCATTAGTGTATAGAGTTTTATATTTAATGGGTTTAAGAAAATAGAAGAATTGAGAGGAAAATTTGACAAATAACTGAATTTCTTTTTTATTTTAAAATAAAGTTATTTTCATACAATATATTCTGATATGATTTCCTCTTCCTCATCTCCCAGACCCTCCCTACCTTCCCACCCTTCCAATTCCATGCCTTCTATCTCTCTCCTAAGAAAAACAGTTGAATAAAAATACAAATAAACAAGAATAAAACAAAATGAAAATAAATATCACCCCCCCAAAAAAAAAACTAAAAAAAAAGGAGCATGAGAAATGCACACAGATGTGCAGACATGTATGGAGACATGCACAGAGACACACAGAGAAACACACAAACAAAACCAGTAAAAATTGAAAATCAGAAATGGAAACCGTAATATGTAGACAAAATGTGAGTAAGGTATAAAATTGCTCAAAGCAACATGAACCAAAAAGATCTCCCAAAATACCTTTGAGTTCCTTTTGTGTTGGCTAGGTACTGATGGACATGGGGTCCATAAGTGAGACAGGTATAACCCATTGAGACTCCATTGAAGAGATCAATGTTACTTTTGTGGATTGTTAATTTGGGATGGCATCCAGGTTAGGCAATGGGAGCTTGAAATCACCGGTTTTTGAATTTATGGTACATAAAGTCACGTTAAAAATATGAATGTGGACAGGGAGCATATTGCCAGTGACAGTACTATACAAAAGCAAGTATTTCCAGTATGGTTATAAATAAGGAGGGAAGCCAAATGAGGTGGAATATGCCTGTAATTCCCGCACTAGGGAGGCCGAGGCAAGAGGATCATGAATTTAAGGGCAATATGGTGAGACCCTCCAGTAGGGCAAGTGTACTTTTGCATGGCCTTTCTGAAGTCATATGACACATGGATCTGGGTAATAGACATTCATTCTGTCCCAGTTCTGGAGGACAGAAGCAGGCAGACCTGTTTTGTCTCAAGACTGTGCAGAAAGAGATTCTTTACCTTGCCTCTTTTAGCTTCTTGAAGTTATTGAATTTTTTTAAAGCATATATTCCATTTCTTTATGTTATCTTCCATTCTATGCTTCTGTGCCTAACTCTATTTTTTACAACAAGGATTCTTGTATATTATTTAGAGATCACTTAGATAATGAGCACAAACCTTCCCATCCTGAATCACACTTGGGTCAGTCAAAAGCAATAGTTACCCTTTTACATGGATAAAGCTTTAGAAAATGTACATTTTACACGGCATCTTAGTAGCCTGTCATGGCAAAATACCATAGATTGAATGGGTTAAGTACCAGCAATTTATTATGTGTAAATCTAGGGGACTGAGAGTTAAGATCATGTGTCAGCAGGGTTAGATTTCTTCTAAACTTGTTCTTCAGGGCTTGTGTGCACAACTTCCTCACAGGGTCATTCCTTTGTGTGTATGTGTGGGTGTGTGCATGTGTATACATATGTTGTATGTGTATGTATTTGTGTGTGCATGAATGCATGTGTGTATAGTGTGTGTGTTTGCATGCATGCATGCATGTATGATATGTGTGCATGTGTGTATGTGTGTGTGTGCATGCATGTGTAAATATGTGTGGGCATTCTTGATATCTCTTCTTAGATCCAAATTTTCCCTTATTATAAGAATATAAGTCAGGTTGGATTAAGATCTATCTTAATAGACTCATTTTAACATAACCATCTCTTTCAAATAATTCTATCTTCAGCTATATTTCCATTTAAGGGCCAACACTCATTCCATTTAAAACTATGTAATTCTCAATTGAAACAATAAAAAATATGTTCAATATATTTATGCTGTATTTATGAATGCAGACAAACTTTATATATTTAATGGATAGTTTCATAAAACAGTTAAAATTAAAAAAATATTTATTAGAAGTTCCTGACTGAGAGTTAACTAAAAAAATTGAATTCCACATAATAGTAGCTGAAATGAGCTAATATTAATGTAATACTAGAATATTGCTAAAACATCATGCTGATATTTATTTGAGAGAATTTTTTTAAAAAAATCTTCTTTTAGATAGAAAGACTTATGAAAACAACAATAGAGAAGAATTCTTTGTCTGTTAAGAGCAAGCATGAAATTTGAATGGAAGTGTAATTTACTTCAAAGATTGCAGTTGCCCAACATTAACGAGGCAATGGAGTAAATGCCAATATACATTGCAGCTCTCAATATTTTGCTGTATTGTGATGCCAAGAAGAACTGTTAAGAGAGATGATCAAAAGTCCTTCTTTATATATACAAATAGGCTACTTTCTTGGCAACATTATCATTGATTACAAACAAAGAAAACTAATGTTAAAACATACATACATATATAGACATTAGATAATCTGTATCAGTTACATTTCTGTACTTATTATACATCAATGCTCGTGTGGCCTCTGCATGTATCAGGGAATCCGAGAACATGAAAACTATCGATATAGGAATGCCATTTAGGTCAGTGGTAGAGCACTTGCCTAATTCACTCAGCCTTGGCTTTGAGCCACAGTGTCATAAAAGAAATAAAAGGCGTCATACCAAGTCTCATAGAAGGTCCCCTTTCTTCTTAGAAAAAGCTAAAGTACCCTTACATTTCCTCCTGTTTCCAATCTCAACTTCCTGTGCATTTCAGTTGAGCAGATACTTTTAGTTTCCCTGCCATTTCCAGTTCATATAATTCTACCAACTTACAGAATTACAGACACAGGACTGGGCTTCAAATACTGTATAAATTAATTCATAGTAAAGTATTTCATAATTCATGATCTCTACTTATAGTGCATTGAATAGTGTCTTTCCCCTTGAAGTATCTTCTGAGAATCAAATATACTTGTCTTGATAGGGTTTGATTGAGGAGCTAATTTTTTTCACTAATTTTGGCATAATTTTTTTTTTATCTTGAAGTATAGTATGAGATGAAATCCAGTATTTAACCTGTACCTTATTTATTTAGTCAATTAACCTTTATTTCTTTAATATTTATTTTTTAAAATATATTTATTTGTGTTAAGTATATTTGAGACCATAGGGCAACTTGCAGAAGTTGGTTTTCTCTCTTTTAAATGGGTTCCAAATATAAAACTAAAATGTTGATCCTTGACAATAAGTCCTTTTACCTGC